>VYZW01027298.1:0-19145 GCA_013401315.1 Balaeniceps rex
CTCTCGCATATCCTCACTCCAGCTGCAGTTTTGAGTCCCGGTTGGGGTTTTTTTCCCCCCGCCTTCTTAAATACGTTATCCCAGAGGTGCTACCACCATCGCTGATGGGCTGGGCCTTGGCCAGCAGCAGGTCCGTCTTGGAGCCAGCTGGCATTGGCTCTGTCGGACACAGGGGAAGCTTCTGGCAGCTTCTCACAGAAGCCACCCCTGTAACCCCCCTGCTCCCAAAACCTTGCCATGCAAACCCAATACACCCGCGTCGCCACGCTGTTTGTTTTACGTATGGCTGGACCAAACCTGCTGCGCTTTCGGATGAGTGCTCATGCTGTTCCTCTTGCAGGTTTGAATGAGGAAAAAGCCTCTGGCTTCCTTCTGCTGAAGTTTATCTTTTTAATTACTTTAAAAATTGCCTTTAAAAGGCAGGTTTTGAAGAAACATTACGCAGTGGTGCGTCTTTGCTTTCCCACCCCTCTCCTTGACATCGCTGCGCCTGCTCTGGATTTTGGGCAGGAGACCTGGGGGCCACTACGGAGCCTGGTCCTGCCCTCCATGCTCCCCAGCTCTGAGCAGTGAGTGAGGAGGCTTCTTCCTTCAGAGCAATTCAGAGCCAAATAGCTGTTTTTGTGTGCTCGTGGCGTGAGTCGCTGGCAGGCAGCTGGGCTGGCACCGGAGGGAACGGTTGCGCACGTCAGGAGGGGAAGGAAATTGCCCTTTTGAGCCAAGTGGCCCAGGGAGGGAGTCGACGTGAGGGACGCAGCTCATAAACCTAAAACGGAGGAGGAGAAGTTTCCTCTAAGGCTGCAGACAACGTCAGGGCTTGCGAGAAATCCCTGGACGTCGAGTGAGCGTGTGGAGACCCAGCGAGCCCTCGCACAGGGTCTATCTTGGCCTCTTGGTTGCAGGATTAGAGAGATACAGGGTTTTATCTCCTGGCACTTGCAGGTTTGCACCCGGTTAACACGATGCAGTAAAAGTATTTTGCGGACAAGGTCAAACTTTGGCATTAAGCAGTTCCTTCGAAGAGTCGCGATGTCCTGCAGAAGAGTTCACCCCACGGATTTCAGAGCATCTCGGGCGGCCAAGCCCCCCATGCTCAGCTTCTTGCTTTCTTAAGGTAGGGTAAATCTCCGGACCAAGGAAATCGTGACCGCAGGTGACTCGCGACATTGGGTGCGTTGACGGCACGAGGAGCTGCCTCCGGGTCCCTCTGCTTTTTTTGAAGCGCATTTCTCAATGCCGCCTTTGTGGTCCCAAGTCCCCGGGGGGGCTCTTCGTTCAGCTGGAGTTTCTTGATAGCTGAAAGTGGATATTTTCTTCAACCTGTCCCCGCCTCCTCGTTTAAGAGAGTTGGATGCTGTTCCCTCCCTGGAGTCAAGCTAACACAGGCCCCGTGCGATGAAAGCTTGTTTTGTCTTGGTGATAAAAGAGCCTGCGAGGCTGGGCCAGTCGCTTTGTTTGCGTGGTGCGGGCAGAGAAGGGGAGGCCAAAAGAAGCATGTTACCTGAGCAAACAACTCCCTTCTCCCTGGGAAGAGGAATTTCGCTCTGCTGCTGCTTAAAGATGAGATTTTTGGGGCTGGGAGCACGCCAGCATGGGGACACGTGAAGATGATGCTGATGGGAAAGAGGACCTTATCTGTGTCTTGCTTGGCTCGTCGGTTTTACTGGCTACTAGGACAGAGGTGTCAGGGCTAAAAAGGGAAATAACATTTGCAAACCAGCTTAATAATGGTCAGAGTTTGAAGGGCAACCCAAAACTGCCCGACTAAGGAGAAGGAAGCTTGTGAGTGAGTTTGTGAGGAGGAGCGGTGTCGGAGAGCATGCTCTCTGATCGTAACTGCCCTGCTAACAGCAAAGGCAGGCGTGCGTAACTTATTTTAAGGCTAGCTGCTGGAGGTTGCCTAGATTTAAGAGGCAGTTTATGCCTAGAGGTGTGAGATGCTGGCGGAGGAAACCCCAGCTCTGGGATTCTCCCTTGCAGGGAGAGCAAGGGCCGCTTTCGTAGCAGGGGAAAGATTTTCCCGCTGCCAAAGGCTCGATTGCAAAAGCCAGATGGTTCAAGCGACACGTTCCCCGACAACATCCAGCTCCTGGTGGTGCTCACACCCTTTTAGCAAGGAGAACTTGTTGTTTCCAGCAAAAAAGCAGCCTCCTCTTGCCTGGCTGCTGAGGGATGTCGTGTTTCACAGCACCAAAGCCGTGCCGGTGTAATTTAAGGGCTCCTACCGGTCCTTTAAGGAGTCTTTACTCACGGGGCACGGCTCATCCCTGTGCTGCAGGCTGAAGCTTATTAAAAACATCTAGAAATGAGCACATCGGGAGATGCTCCGGCTCCGTCTCTCCGACACGGGGTGGAGAAACTGTGGGAGAAATGGGAGAGCGTTGAAGGAAAATATTCAGTCATGCAGGATGCGATACATATCGCTGCCTTCCCGAGCCCCAAAAAAGTATCTGGTTTCAGGCAGCGAGGAGCTGGAGAAACTTGCAGGAGCTGCCCTGGGAAGGCTGGTCCATCTCCCCGCGTTTTCACGCTCCGCCTGCCCGTGAGGCTTGCCCAGCGAAGAATAAAAAGCTGGAGCCTGAGGCAGTGGGAGCGCGTGGGGTGATTTGGGGGATGGTGGGAGGTATCGCTGTGCTTTGCTCTGTTTTTTTGGGGTTGGTAACCTGCAAATTTCCTCTTTGCTGTGGCTGTTGCAGCTAAAGCCCACCGAGTCCTCCTCGGATGAGAACCCGGGGCCTTGGCAGAAGTCCCCAGCAGCATGCTTGGCTTGCCCTGGCATGTGCTGGCCTGCGAGACTGTGAGCTCTTGCAAGCTTTATCCTTTTCTTTTGTGCTTTTATTTCATTCGATAACCAGAGCCCCAGATGTCCGAGGCAAAGCCGGGGTCCTACCTGGTTGGGGGCGGGTTAAAATTAGGTGTTCCCCTGCAACTGCTGCGCGGTTGCGATCATAAAGCTAAATAAATGATGTTTACACAGCAGGGGAAGGGGGAGGTTGTGCATCATTGCACTTAGCATCGTTATATTTAGTTAGGGCTGCATCGAAGGAGATACCTGACGAAGGGAAGACAGCGCAGAGCTGTATGCAGCAGGAAAGAGGCTTGCAGAGAAAAGAAAACTTGCAAGAGCGCAAATGCGACTTTCTCTGCTGTTTCCTGGGCTTGGCACCTTCCTGCACCTGATGGTTGAGTCGATTAGGTAGGTATAAGCCAAAGCTCAGCTTCCTACTAGCAAAGGGAGGAAAAAGCACCCCTGCCCAAAAGTAGAAACAGGTTGTTCCTGCACCGCGTGCTTCTCTTGCCTCCCCGGCATGTTTAAATCTATTTAAAACAGAACTACACTGGTCTGTTTTAATGTCGCTGAGTGGGAGATGGGAGAAGCGAGCGCAAGGCATCTCAGCAGGTCACCTTGGCCCCTCCTCGGCGTTTGCATGGCTTTGAAGTTCGACATGCCAAGCTTTGGAGGGGGGTTTTGGCAGAGCCTGGGGACAGCACGGCGCGAAAGGGGACGAGGCATCGAAAGGGGACGAGGCATCGAAAGGGGACGAGGCATCGCTAGTGAGCCCGGAGTGGGCTTTCCTCCGTGCACGAGCTCTCTCTACCTCCTTCCCATCTAGATATTAGGAAAAACTTCTTCACGGAGAGGGTTGTCAAGTATTGGACCAGGCTGCCCAGGGAAGTGGTGGAGTCCCCATCCCTGGAGGTATTTAAAAGCCGCGCAGACGAGGTGCTTAGGGACGTGGTTTAGTGGTGGACAGGTACGGTTGGACTGGATGATCTTAAAGGTCTTTTCCAACCAAATGATTCTGTGATTCCATGATTCTGTGATTCCTATCTGCGACGTGTAGCTGTCCTGCACCGTAGGGAGCACAGGGTAACGTGTTTCATCCTCTCCTCCTTGCAACAGCTGCCTTCAGCCCTTTGTTCCACAACTTCCCCAAACTGAGCTGGTGTTTTGGTTTTGTTTCTTGTGTCTTGTGTCTTGGTTTGTTTTTTTTTTTTTTCCCCTCCCTGCTCGTTTTTAGCAGGAGAGGGGAGAAGTCGTTTTGTTTCTGGTCAATCCGAGCTTCCTCTTCTGGGCAGGGAAATGATGGTGCGGTGTATCCCCTCAAACACCCTTTGCAGGGTGAACTGCCCGATTGGTTGTTCTCTACCATCGCAGCACCTCTTCCTCCTGCTCATCCGGGTTCCTTCAGTTAAACCTCGTTTTTTACAACCTCCAGTTAATTGACGGTCAGTCCTGACTTCCAGGATAAACCACAGGCGTTTCGTGGTGTCCCTGGGCTGGTGTTCAGGAACACGCCGGCTGATGTGACTCAGATGGGAACAGAGACAATCCCTGACCCTTCCGTGAGCTTAAAAACCCACATCACATGTCCAGCGGTTCTTTACCCCCCATTTCCAGGCCAGGGTAGGTTTCGGCTGCCCCACAGCGTACGTGATGCTTTAATGCACGTGGAGTCTGCCAGGAGCGGGGCGGCTTTTAAAGTGGAGCGTGAACACGGCCGGTTGCCAGCATGGAAAGATTTCGATCTTTCGATCGAGCCCGATCTTGCCGTGGATGTTTCCTGCGGCTGAGCCCAGCCTTAGCTGGGACTCTGCATCCCACGTGTGGGCTCCTAACGATAGTCGAGCTCTGAGCATTTGTCAAACAGCTTCTCTGGCCATGGTGATTTATACTAATTAGCATTGCTGGGGCGTTTCGGGGTTGATGAGACCTCTAGAAGGGATATAATCATTAGCGAACCACAGCCTCTCCCCCTCTCCTCTTCCAAACATCTGCTGCTCAACCGCAGCTGCACGTTAAGGATTTCTCTGATTTTAAAGCATCCTAAGTGGCTCTCCCCACCAAGAGCAGCCACCCCCCAAATTGGGGAGGTGCCGGAGAAGCCGTGAAGGGTCCTCTGCGACCCCACGTCCCAGCCGGCGCACGCGTTGCAGTTATCGCCACCCCCAGCGTGCAGCCCTTGCTCTTGTTTTGGGGTAGAAAATTGAATTGTGGAAGTTTCAGCCTGAGGCTGGACGTGGTATTTTCTTGTCTTTTGCCTTTTTGTTTTCTCCCCAGCGCTTTGCTGGTCTTTTTAAGTGAGGAGCGGAGGAGCTACAGCCTTGTCTCTTTTTTTTTTTTGCTATTACATCATCCCGCTAGAAGTGCTAATCGAGTCCTGGAAGCCAACCTTGTTTGAACATGTGTATGGTGGGAATCAGACCAGACTGCCCTTGTGGTTTGCATTTTCATATTTCATGTTACCAGCATTTTCCTGTGGATTTCATTAAGTTGGGTTTGGCATGAAATGAAAAGGCAGAGACTCCTGGCTGGTGCAGTTTAAAAAAAAAAAAAAAACAAAAAAAACAAAACCAGAAACCTTAAAAAAAAAAACCCCAACCAGCCTAAATCCTGGCTTTAGGAACAAATAGATATTTATATTCAGTGTCTGGCTAGCATATATACGTATATGAAGCATGACTGTTTGGTACCCTGGTGAGCGTGCAGCCCATGGTTTTCGTGACTGCACAAGCTGCAGTTTTTGCAGTGCCCCAGCCACTTGCTTCGGTCCAATCTGCTCGGGGTTTATCCAGGCTCGCAGGGTTTTTCTCCTTCCTGCATTAAGTTTTATAGCAGCTCTCCGTTAGCAGGGGAGGTGGAGGCGCTGCCGGTGCCCTTGGAGTTGTGGCAGGCTCTGTATCACACGTCTAATCTCGGTCAAAAAGGGATATTTTCCGACTGTTTTACCGCTGCGGGTAAGATGTGCTACTGCCGAGGTCAAAGCCGCCAGGTTGATGAGGTGCGTACTTTCATCCTGCTTGATGCCACAGGAATTACGCAGCAAAGTTTTAATCTCAAGGTAAACAAAAATTGTTTTCCTTTTGCTAAACAGCTAAATGCTCTTTGTCAGCTGGTGCAGGGGAATCACCCAGCCCTCCTCCCTCAGCTCATCCCGTGCCGTGGTAACTCATCAGCCCACGTTGTTTGTTCTGGATCTGTCTCTGTGCCCTTGACCTCTTTGCCTCCTGCGCTCGAGGCTCGAGGCCGAGCATCCTGATGGCGGAGAGCTCTGGGAAGGAGCCACTCCTCGAGCCAGTTCCAGCGTGGCCCCGCTGCTCGCAGCTCACGTGACGCCTGGTTTTGTGGCTGGAGAAAGTTGCTGGGTGCTCGCTCGATAACATCCCACGAGCTTCGGATTTGAGCACGAGGAAGATGCGTCTCTGCCCCCGGGGTTGTATTTCTGTCCTGGTTGTTGACTGCACATAAGTTCTTCTCTGGGAGTTCCAGCTCTGCCCCGATGTTGCTGATATGCCTGAAAGAGCGAGTGTGGGGAAAAAAAAAAAACCTTTCAGACAGCAAACTCCTCCACCTGAACTGGAAAGACAGGCCCTGGCTGTGTTGTCTGCTTATCCTTTCCTGAGAAAAGCAGCGGCAGCCTGGGAGGTTAAAGCACTTGTCTGCTTTCCATGTCCGTTCTCCCCCACCCTGCTATTTTAGCGCTATCTTTTAAAAATGGGTTAGTGTGGCATTTGTTGGAAGGGAAAACAGATTTATTGGGGACTGAAGGAAGTAATGTGCGTTTCGTCTGTGACAGTAACTCAGTAAACGTGTTTGTTTCTAGAGATAAAAACCACAGTGGTGTACCCCGCCACGGAGAAACACATTCAGAAGTACCTCCGTCAAGAAGTGCACCTCATCCGTGAAACCTGGGAGGATTACAAGAACATAACGCTGCCCTTCATCCAGTCCCAGAGCTTCAGCATCCAGGTACGGGTACCACTGCTTCCCCTCTGCAGAGATGGACGGCTTTAGTCTCCTCCTTCAACACGCTGGGCTGTCAGATGTCTCCTCTGAAGCCCAGGTTGGAGGCAGAAGAGTTGGGAGTGCTCTGCCCCCGTCTTGGTCGCTCCATCAGCGTGTTGTCAGCTCCGCAGTACCGCTCCCTCTCGTCTGGCTGGGCAGCCTGCTTCTCAAACACGATTATTTCTGCTGGTCCTGAGTTTTGATGCTGTCTGAATGCATCCCCTCATCTACCGCACTTTCTTGAGGCTGTCTGACCTTTGGGGTAAGCTCAGCGGTGCTAAACAGGGCTCTCTTTCCCCTAAATTCCCCCGGTGTCCCCATCCTTCTGTCCTCCGGGGCATCCTGCTCCATCTTTGCCGAAAAACGTTTGCCTTGGAGACGTACCCGAAGTTGTCTTTCTCGAGGTTTCTGGAGACTTTCTGTTGCTGGGGCATTCCTCCTCCTTTCCGAGGGTGGCTCCCTGGGCGTTGTGCAGTTTGCTGGGCTTTTTAGGAGTCTCTTGGGTGTTGTGTAAATGGGAAGGCACAGACTGCTCTTGGATTCCTGCACCGCAACTCACTCCTCAGGCTTCGCCTACAGCTCCTCTGCCATTCAGCCCTTCTGGCCGTATGCCACGTGGTGAAGCTGTACTTTTAGTGTCCTCCCTGCCCCAGGCAGCAGGAATGGACTTTTTTCCTGTTTTACATCCTTTTTGACCATTCCTCTCCCTATCTTTCTTCTTTAGAGACCAAAGGAACACAGGTCTGTAGGGACCGATTCATGCCAGCCTGTGCAAAAGGGGAAATAAAACAAATCCTGGGTCTGCTGAGGCTATGTGTTAAAAATAAACCCCAAAAACCAACCAAGCACAGGCCTTGGCTATGCCCCCCACCTCTTCCCTGCTGCCTTCAACAGCAGCAGAACGGTTAACAGGGTTCGCTCTTGTGATGTCTGCTTTCTAATCGCTTGCAGATGAACGTGAATCGTACCAGAAGGCACCTTGCGATCTGCAGTGTGTGCTCAATTATCTTTGCTCCGTCGTTCAGCTCTCTCGCCGGCAGCCAGGCTGCAACACCGATAACGTACAGGCGGCATTTATTAGCTGGAGAAAGTCAAGAACGTGCTTCCACCAGGCAGCAACGTGCACGGATGTTTTCTCCGTGCTTTTGCTCCGAAGGCTGTTAAGTTTCCTGCTGTCGCAGCTGCCTTCAGAAGTTGCTTGAGCTCACTCTCTCTGCCTCTTCCACCAAATGCTTGCGAGCTGATTTCTATACGTGGAAGCGTATTCCTGGTGACCATCAGGAGCATCTGCCAAGAGATCTTGGTCAGCACGGTCAGTCCTTGATCTCTGTGATTTGATAATGCAGTTTCTTGTCTTTATCTAACTGGTTTTGACGAGCGGAAGGGGAAATGTGAAGGGTAACAGGAATATCGGCGGGCTACAGAAGCGGCTCTGTTTTCTGCTGGAGGATGCAAAGCCTGGATGCTTTCAGTATAATAGTTTTATTGTGGTGCCGGTCTCTGGACATGTGTTGTCCTCGCTGGGCTTGTGCTGGAAACAGCAAGAGCAGTCAGCTGATGACCTGCCCATCACATGAGGCAGCGTCGGGCTTAAAATTCAGCTCATCTGAGCGGTGAACTTAGTTAGGGCACTGATAGCTTGGCACTTGTGAAAAGAGTAGGCATGGGAAAAAAAAAAAAGGCAAACCAAAAAACCAAATGCCAAACTGTCATTTCCTGCTGAGCTTCCTGCCCTGCTTTTTTTCCGGGGTCACAGAGTGCAGCGATCTTGTGCTGTGCTTTCCAAAATCGCTTTGAGAATCTAATCTTATCTAAAACGTTGTTGCTAGGAAGAAAAGACCAGAAATTTAAGTGAAAAAAAAAAAAAACAGATCAAGGGAGGAGAGGTTTGTTTGTCTCCGAGGATATATTCAGGTCAGTTCACAAGGATCCTAAGTTTTGACTGGATTAATTAAACTCTTGACAGAGTTCCCCAAAAGGGCTGTCTTTTTATCTTGAGTGTCTGGTGTGCACAGCATCTGCTGACCCAGCTCGCTCGGTGCGTCTGCGAGACTGGCTGCATCTCCCCTACCCACCTCGGGCAACCAAAATGTTGCGTACCTAAACTTGATGGGGAAAATGATGTTTCAAAATGGTTTCAGCTTTCAAGCCCTAGCCATTTTCTGCTTGTCTTGTCTAGGGACCTGGCTGGAGACTCCCTTGGCGGTCCAATACTTAAGATAGACTTAAGTTAGAGCACAAAAAGTGCGTTTTGGAGGTGTAAAGAAGGCTGCTCAAGCTCAGCTTGGTAGCCAGGAAAAGCAAAGATGTTTTCTGCTCGTCTTACTCTGTCGCTTATCCCTGGTCTTGTCCATTTTGTAGCTGAAATTCGTCTCTGGATGGTGCTTTGCTTTGAAGGAGGAGCGCGGGGGGATAACCAGAGCAGGGATTACAGGCAGTCTGGAGGCTGAAGCTTTAAATATAGAGGAAGGAGAGCGGTGAGCTGTTTTCTGATCAGCCAGGAAACCAAGAGACAGGCGTTGCCCAAGAAAACACAGGCCTTTCGTGTTCATCCGGTGAGCGCTGGCTGCCAGCAGCCAGAGCCCCATCCAACCTCAGGCTCGCGAGTAATCTGCTCCTTCCTTTCTGAAGGGGAAAAATCAGCCGAGTTCCCTTCCCAGAACTTGTTGTAAAGGTTTCAGCGCAGCCTGGGAGGTAAAAAGGTGCAAACAGCCCCGCGGTGCTGCGAGAGGCGTCTGCTGAGCCCCACAAGAGCTGGCTTCCACCGCTGCCCGCCTCGCCGGGGTCTGGCGTGCTCCGAGTTGCTCGTGTTGGTGGCTGATCCGTCCGAATGCCTGTACGGGTCCGTTGCCAACCGGTGGGAGCACGGAGGAGGGATGCCGCTGCCCCTTGGGGGTTTTAGTGCTTGCAGCAGCTTCATCTCCGGCCACGTAAAGCAGCCAGGTCTGGTTTATTGCTGGACCCCATCGGGGAGAACGATCCCCAAATCCTCGTAGGGGCAAATGCAGCTATTTCTACGCTGGGCTAAAGCATCTCTGTTCAGTGCCTCATCTCCAGCTGTGGCCAGTTCTTAATGCTTGAGAGGAAAACAAAAATCCCCGAATAATTAAGCTAGCCGGCGGCGCAGTGCCACACAGCAGGATCAGGGGGGTATCTTTTCACTGAAGTGCTCGTAATAGCCTGGAGTTTGCTGTTGGAGTGTTTTATGGTTAATTAACTACAAATGTTATCAGCCATGAAGTTATTTGGTCATCTTAAAATCAAGTTGTTGCTTTTTTTTTTTTTCTTTTTTATAATCTACTTGCAGTGAATGTGCACTAATCCATGAGCTTGGGCTAAATGTGCCTGAGGTGTTAGGTTTTTTTTTCTCTGCTGGTTTATAAGTCGCATATTTCTCTTTCAGTGGGTGTATAATATCCTGGAGAAGAAAGCTGAGGCTGATCGAATCGTCCATGAAAATCCAGATCCTTGCGATGGCTTTGTTCTGGTTCCAGATTTTAAGTGGAATCAAAACCAGGTTCGTTTGCTCCTCTTATCTTTGAAGGGACGCTGCTTGGCTGAAGGTAATCCAGAGGAAATGTCCGCTTTCGTGCTGCTAATGGCGTGCTAATGGAAGTTTTAGTAGGGAAACGCGTCCTTCCTGTTCGCGCTGGTATTACGTGATGGTGTTGCTGGGGCCTTTTATCACGTGCTAATTGTGGACACTGCAAAACACAGGCTGTTCTCACTGCTGCTGGGTCATTTATTTATTAGTTTTGCTTTCTCCTTCCCTATCAGCCCCATGTTGTGATGTGTTTGAGCCTAAATCCAGCTGCGTATTTGTTCCTGAGGAACTTGTTTGTTTTTTTTTTTTTTAACGAGCCTCAACTTTAGGCACAAACCAGGCAGATGTGTTGTCCTTCGCTTGCTGCAATTAACTCTCCTCCACACAATATTAAACAGGTGGTCGTTAGCTTATGAGCAGCTGCTTAACCCCTCGTGGGAGCGGCCACTCGTTGAAACACATAGTTTTTTAAACCCAGGCTGTAATCCTAAATTGAGTGGCTCATTATTTCCTTGGGCTCCAGTTCCCTTTCGTGCTGTTCTTCTGGGGATGTGGCTGCGGAGATGAAACTCCACACGTGCACCCCTTGAAGTCGATGGAGTCAAATAAAAGTCTGCTTTGTGTTTCTGATCCTCAAAAGTGCTTTCACAGGTGGCGGGGGGGGAAGTTACCGTATGATTAAAACTTGGAAATGGGAACTAAAACGTAAAAAAAAAAAAATAAAGGGCACACAAGCCTGCTCGTGGGCAACACAATTCTGTATTTCTGTGCTGGGAGCACCTATTTCTGGTCTGGTGCTGAGTCACCCTGGGGAGTGACTTGGGGAGGACAGGTAAGTCAGTCACTGCAGGGTGGTCTCCGGTCACCACGATTTCCTTGCACATCAGCTACTCCAAAAATCCCTTGTTGAGCTGTGATGGGGTAACCAAGCTCGAATTTCTGCTTGTTCACCGGGAGGTGCAGCCTTCTTCCTGGAGTGACTTTGCAAAGTGGGTGATGTGCGGCAACCTTGCAGTCGTGCTTACGCTGCCGTGCCTTGTTCAGTGCCCTTTGCTTTCAGGGTGGTGATATTTAGGGATCCTACAAAGTGCAAGACACCATCCCTTTCCTCCCTCTGAGCAAAGCCTCGGTGTAAATCCTCGCTCGCCGCAACCAAGCTTCGCAACTCACGTCGGGATTGGAGACAGATGAGCTAAAAATTGTGCTTTAGCTTCCTCTAGAGACCTGTTGTATCCACGTCTCGCAGCTAGCATGGTCAGGGAGCGCTTAAATGGTAGGATTTGCCTTTAGGGGAGGTTTCCCCATGCTGCTGTCGCCTCTTGGTATGCTGAACAGGATCTTGATTTCTTCCCGATGGCTGGGCTGCTGTCTGCAGCGAGAGAGCCGTCATCCCCGGGGCTATCCGGGACCTTCCCGTTGCCGGTCTCTTTCCCGTTGCCTGTCTCTTTCCCAGGCAGGCAAGCCACCATCCCAGCAAGCGCTGTTGACTTCTGCCTTCGAGCCAAGAAATTTCTTCTTGGCTGTGGGTGACGCTGAGCCAGACCCGATCCCGGCAGCCCCGGGGCTGCCCGTGAGCACCGGTTCTTTTTGCTGCGTCCCACCAAACAGGCGAGGCTACTAAATTAGGGAAGCGAGACAGAGCTCCCGGCAGGACTCCCCGAGCTTCCCCGTAGAAGTCCCTTCAACAGCATCGCCTTGCACTAGCTTAGCACCTTGCCGGCAAACGCTACGAATTCACCTGTAATTATTTCAGTTTGATTGACGAGAGGAAGATTTCTCATTTGCATCGTGAAGTCTGCGTGCTTGCTGCCGGCCATGACCTTCTGGGTGCTGCATCAGCTCCTGCTGCCCAACCTTGAGAGTGGTTTGAGTTGGTTTCTTGGGTTTGTTTTTTTTTTTTTTAAAATTATTTGTTTTGGTGTGGGTTTTTTTTTCCCCTCCTTTTGAGTTGGTTTCAAACCCCGAGGCGTTGCCTGAAACGGTGCCCGGCATGACATCATTCAGGGCCTTTTTAGCAGCAGGCTTATTTGTTTGAAACAGCAACATGCAGATGTTCTACGGGGAAAGAGATGTTTGCTTTTCCTCCCACCAGCCAGCCCTGATCCGAGGAGGACAAGCTGATACACTGTCTTTTTCCGGAGCTGTGCACAGGCAGCTTTGGGAATCAAACCGAACCACGAGCATGGCTGTGCTGGCTGGGTGCAAGTAGCAGCTTCGTGTTTTGAGAGCCCCGAGACAGGGTCCTGATCGCATCTTTTGGCACGAGCATCTGTTTCCCAATAGCCAGATGGGTTTCTCGCCACCCTGAAAAGATCTGCTGGGTCTCAAGTATCTAAACCCTTTGCTTTGCAGTGTTTATATTAGAAAGCCACTAACTGAGCTGAAGGAGATGGCGATTTTTTTTTTTTAATTTAAAGTGTAATGATCCACAACCCTACATCTTGTTAAACATTGAATTCGGTAAGTGCTTCGGGAGATGCCAAAGGTATCTGGCTGAGACCTGCTGAACGGACATATTTTACTGGGCTGGGGTTGTCCGGTGACCGGTTAGGTCTTGAAAATAGTTATTTATAGAACTGGTGCGACTGGAAAGTGGCCGGCTATTTGCACAGGGGAAATATAGGAAGCTTTTAACTCGGAAATATCTACAGTCGCAGTTTTGGCCGCTGCGATTCACTGTAAATCCTCGTCTGAGAGTGGAGATAAACCATTCGCTTGCTCTGCAGAAAAGGCCGTGCTCGGCGCGGCGTCTGTGCACGCTGGCAGACCCCACAGCCTCCTGGGCTCGGGCTGGTGGGCGCCTCGGTTTCCCCTGCGTAGCACAGTGGGTGCCAGCACCTTTTCTGCCAGCCTCGATCTGCACCGGGACAACGTTTTTGAGATGCTCAGGGAGCCGTCGTGAACGTGCAAGGGCAACGGCGAGTGCTGTATTTACGGTAGAAAAGGGTTGATCGATCGATCTGCCTTTAAAGCTGAGAAGGTATTTGTGATCCCGCTGTTTATCAATTGGGGTGAAGCTGTCCTCTTTTGGTTTTTCCTGGAAAAAAAACAGTTTGTCCAAAAATGATGCTTTGAGGTGCGGTGGGTTCATGAGCGCATCCCGTACTGGGAGGTTCGTACTGGATTCGACCCAGCTTGGGTGTGGGTTAAACACGACGGCGGGTACCCCCTTGTAACACAGCCTGGAAAGCAGCGGTTGGTGTGGTCGGGTCCAAAGTGCTCGTGCCTCCTTCTGCTCTGTCCGTGGTCGCCTTCGTCACCGTCCTCCACCCCTCTCTCTGCAGCTGGATGACCTCTACCTGATAGCCCTCGTTCACCGCCGGGAGGTCAAGTCGCTTCGGGACCTCACCGCTGAGCATCTCCCGCTGCTGAGGAACATCTTGCAAGAAGGCAAGGTAAGCGCCAGGCCGGTCCGACGCTGTCCTGGCCAGGGAGAGCACGGCCTGCCTGCCTGCCGCAAGGTTGCTGCCTGCATTCTCCGGCAGCTGCCTGACCAACCCGTGCACAGCATCTGCGTGGGGACCAGCAACCAAGAGACGATGATACGTCACGAACCGGGGCTTGCACTGCCCTCTCTAGCATCTCTGTCCGGAGACCCTGATCCCTGCTGTTCCATCGGCACCTTCCCCCGGGGCATCACAAAGCCGTGCCGCTTTTGAGGCGTTTCAGGGGTGCTCGATACTTCTCCGTTAGCAGTGAGCTGCAGGAGTCGAGCCCTGTCCTCCTCGTGTTGATAACTTCCTTCCCAACCCCTTGACGGTTTTCACCGGCCGACCGAGTTTTTTCCAGCCCCGTGACGGGGCGTGCTTGGTAGATGGATGCGCGATAGCTTCTCTTTCCTTCACCGCGTTAGAAATTTGGAAAGTAATTGCACTGGGGAAAGCGGAGATTAATTAAGAGATTAGTCAGGGGATTGCAGCGTGCTGAGCAGCGAACCAAGCCAGCGTGCCGGAGTTCGCCATTGCTGTTTGTAGCTTTAATTATACCGGCTGGTAACAAGATCCCCGTAATGTGCCGAGCGAGCCGAAGCGATAAGGGTGGAAGGGAAAACGATACGAGCGGAGAGCACGTCCCGTCGCGCAGGGAGAAAAGTGGGGCGGCCGGAGGCATGGCTCCATCCCTGCGGAGGCTGACAGAGGATGGGGAAGAGCTCCGTCCTTCCCAGCTTCTCCCTCTCCCTTGCTGTGAGGATGGAGGAAGCAGAAATCACTTCTGCCTTTCTCTCCACCTTTTGTGCCATCCGGGGATGCTCCTTTCCGTCCGTCGCAAGGTCCGTCTGTCCATGCGCTACCTGCCCTCAGCTGCCCCGTGCCCTCGCTGCGTGCTGTCCTGACCTGTGGGTTTTTTTTTTCTCCTTAGGAGGCCGTAGCGAAGCGCTTCGGCGTGCCCGGATCCCAGCTGCGAATCTACCTGCATTACCAACCCTCCTACTACCACCTGCACGTGCATTTCACCGCCCTGGGCTACGACGCCCCGGGCAGCTCCGTCGAGAGAGCCCATCTCCTGGCCGACGTGATTGACAACCTGGCCATGGACTCCATGTACTACCAGAAACGGGCTTTGACCTTCGCCCTTCGGGCTGACGAACTTCTGCTTAAGAAATTCCAGGAGGCAGGAAGAGCGTGAGCTGGCAGAGGCGCTTTTGTATCTTTTTATTTTTAATAAATGCCCATTTTCAGGGTTGTTTCTTTTTTTTTTTTAAAAAAAAGGTTTTGGTGCTTTTTATTTTTTTTTTTAACTCCGATTTTGTACAAGTTGGGGCCGACGGCCCATTGCTATGGAAACCGTTCCTTCTGCTCAAGTCAATTAAAACGTTGATTGAGTAACCCCTTTTAGTGTTCTGGTTTTTACCAGGGTCGTAGCACCAGACCGGGTGCCTCTGGGATGCAGCGAGCAGAGGAGTTCGGGCAGGAGGGGCTGTGTGCGTCCATTTTCTCCACCCAAAAGACAGCCCCAGCCACCAGACATCAGCCCAAACAGGGGAGTAGGCAGCCGGAGGGGTCCAAAAAAACCCGCCGCCCTCGGAAAGCTTCACTTATTTCCTACAGATTTACCCCTGGGAGTGGGATTGCAGCTTTCCTGGGACAGGGAGGGGTTTTTTTTGCTGCAAATAAATCCATGACTAAGCCGAGCCCTCGCCCCTCCCGGCCGGCTGGCTGCCGTGGGCTCTGGGAAGGCAGACGCGGCTGCGCGTGCTGCCTGATCCCCGGCCTCGGAGCCATCACCTCTACCCTGATAATTAGTCATGTATCTGGCTTAAATGAGCTCATTTAAGAGGGCAGCCCCTCCCTGACACAGGCTTCTCAAGGTTTTACAAGGATTCCTCAGCGTGCTCGTTAGAAAAAAAACAAATAAGATTGCTCTTCCTTCTGCCAAGGCGGTGGCGCGGCAGGAAAGTAAATGCCTTCCTGCAGCTGGGGGGTCCCGGCAAAGGAGCCTCCCGCGACCCTGGATGATTTTGCTGCCGCTTTCCAGCTCCACTGAGTTTTTCCTTGCTCCTTCAGTGAGACACCGACTGTTTCCTCCCTGCCCAACTCTGTTTAAACGGTCCTCACGCCGTGACCTGGCGAGAGCTGCCCGTTTGGGTGGGAAAAAACCATTTCTACGTCCAGAGAGAGGCTTGGTCCGCTGACCCAGCCATCATTTCCCCTGCATCTTCGCCGCCGGACACCAACCTCTGAAAACTTCATGAGTTCTTGCTGCCAAAAAGGGCTCTGGTTTCTGGTCAGCCGGTAACCAGGGCTGTAATTGCAGGAATCCTCTTGCTGGCTACCCCAGTTACTCGCTCCTTTCCGGGCTCTAAGAGGGGCTTTTTTTGCTGATGGGGGGGAAAAAAACCAGATGTGATTTGTTGTTTGCAGGGCTGCTCGGTGTGCCCCGGCGCTGCCCTGTGATGGAGCGGTCCAGAGCTGGCTGGGTTGCAAGTAGCACCATCAGAGATGCCCGGGGCTTTGTTCGGCTCATCCGATTAATAAATATTCAGGTCAGGCAGTTCCCTGGTACCTTTTAGCAGCAGGGAGAGGCAGAGCATCTGGATGCAGCCACCTTTTCTTATTTCTCTGCAAAAACGTGAGACCTGGTAAGAAAGGCAGGGAAATCTCTTAAGTTTTCCTTCTTGGTTCAGATCTACCCATCTCCTGAGCGGAGCACACCTGCGGCCAGAGCTGATTTAGGAGCTGGGCAGCGGTGGATCTGGAGATGATTGGCGTGGTTGCCCGTCCCCTGGCTCTTTGCATCCCTAGGTTTTGAGTTGCTAAGGGGTAGGGATGAATTTTTTTTCGATACCAGAGCGTTTTCTGTGCCAAGAGGGAGCTTGGTCTCCCTGGGTGAGGGAGCATCACAGATTTATGTTCCCACCTAGGTCAGCCCAAGAATGGAGATGGTTAAACAACAGATGGGACCATCCTGTCACCCAGGGAGCTTCCCCGTTCTTCAGGTATTTAAAAAAAAAAACAAACCCCAAAAGCTGTTTTGAAAATAGACTTTCCGAGGGCTGCGACAGACGACCGAGCAGCACATTTTCCGCAGACCATCTGTCTGCTCCCGCTGGAGGAATCGTTTCTCCTGGGAGACTGGAAAGCGTGATGCCTGGCCGTCACCCATCTCCTCTGGGAGCAGGGTGGGGGGTACGTGGAGCCCAGGAGCGGGGGGCTCTCCCCGCCTGCCCCAAGAGAAGAGGGCAGGGGGATGCATTTTGATGGATCCATGGCTGGAGCCTTCAAAGGATTTATTGAGGTCCTGGGGCTGGGTTTGCAAAGCCAGACGGCGTTTCTAGGCTATGGGTTGGGGACGGGTGAGCCCGAGGTGGTCGGCAGGACAAAGCCGGCTTGTCCTGGGCATGAATCGCCCCATTCTTGTCCCTCTCGAGCAGATGCTGCGAGCCTGGCCCGGGGCATCCCCTCTCCTCCTTTATTAATAGATCGCGCTCGCCTGGCTCCTGCTTTGTCCTCGTCAGCCTTTCGGGAGCGTTTCGGCTGCGGCGTGATGGCGCGAGGCCATCCTGGGATGGCAAAACCTCTGCTCGTGGGGCAAGAAAACAGCCCCCTTCCTCACTGCTGCAGCCGGGGCGTTTTCGAAACCATTTTATCGATGCGATTTCCAAAGAGCTTTGGACCCGATGATGGCAGAGCTCGTTACAGACTCGCTTCTCAAACAGCCAGGATTTCCCCCCCGCCCCGCCCCGCTCTTTTCTTCTCCAAATTACTCGGCGCTCATCATGCTGAATTAATCTAACTGGCAATTTATCCTTTGTAAATTAAATATTAGGGCAGGATGTAGTCATTAGCAATGACTAACTACCCAGCAAACGCTCGTGGCATTCTGCTAAGGCAGCAAATACTTTTCCAAAGCGCGGTGTTTTCCGGTGGGTTTTAAAGACGCGTCGTCTGCGGTGGCCATCGGAAGCTCGTTGGTGGTCTTTGGGGCCACCCAAGGGGTCCCTTGGGAGATGGGTTACCCAAGGAGATGCGAGTAGGCAGCGCAGGCGCCCCGTGGATGCACGCCCGGTGCGCTCAGATGTCCCGAGGTTCCTACGGGGTGGACGCAACCGGTGTTCGCCGCTTGGCGTGGGATCGCCATTGTTTCCCCAAGCCTTGGTGAAGCTCAAGCCACAGCACTGAGACCTCTCGGCACGGAGATCCGGGCAAGGCGGCTCGTGTGGGAGACGTGGAGCTGGAGCAGCTCCCCGACGCTGGGTGTGCATCTCTGCAAGGGCTTTTATTCTGCTCTGGGTCCTGTTGGCGCTGCCCCAGGCCGTGGGGCGATGCTCCGGGATGGAGCCCACCACCCCAAAACGAGCCCATCCCGCCATCGCCGGCAGGAGGGAGCTGGGGAGCGAGAATATCCCGGGAAGCGAAGCTTCGCAGCCTCTTTTAATATTCTGTCCTGGGGGCATGGTAAAAATAGGCATTTGGGATGCGTTATTATTGCTGGAGTTTTATTGAACGCCATTTATTGTTTTCAGATGCCGTAAACCTCGCGGGGGAACCCAAGAGACCGAAGGGTCTAAATATCCTTCAAGCAAACCCCAGCTCCCCCCCGCTGAGCTGCGGCCCCACTAATTACCCCAGGATCGTCTACGGGCCGGTGGCAGTTAAAGCCTAATTACGGCGGGCTTGTCACCAGGGGTAAAACTCTCTGCCCCGTTGCCTCGCTTCTCGCCGGCAAGGAAACCCCATCCCGCGTAGGCTGAGGGAGGAGGCGAGGATGCTCGTCAAATATTGATGCGGTTGTTCAATTAGCCTTGGCAAAAGCGGAGCCATCGGCTCAACGGGTGTTTTATCAATTAATATTGTTGGCGCCGGACGCTTCGGTCTTCCAACGGGGCTGGTGCTCTCCAGGTTCCCTCTCTCTCTTGCTTTCCAGGCCGATAACGAGGAATAAACTTCGCTGCCTTCAGCAACGAGCTGCCTGCTCCCGCGGCCAATATTTCGCGTTATTTCTGATGGAAAAAAAATCAGCGTTGATATCGTTAATTATCTCAGGGATCGGCAAACCCCACCCCGGCGCCGGAGGGGTGGATTCTGAACCGTAAGAAATAAAAGCCTGGAGGGGTTGGCTGCTGCGACGATGGGATGGAAATGAAATCCCGTGGGAGGCCGAGGTGGCCGGGCGTGGGGCATTCCTGCGGTGGGAATTAAAAAAAAAAAAAAGAAAATACCCAATTTTGAGTTGATGATTTTAGGCAAGACAGGCCCCATCCCCAGCGCCTGGCTCCATCATCTCCTGGGGGTTCGGCGGGTGGATTTGGTGGGGGAACGGGGTGGGGAAAGCTTTACCCCCCCACCCCCTTCCAAAATTTGCTGTGAGCTGCTG
>VYZW01027299.1:689-38505 GCA_013401315.1 Balaeniceps rex
GTTCCCAGTGTGGTGTAACTACAGTAAAGAGTCACACCATCTGACTTAGGAAGTTAGACTTGTTCATCTCTCCCTAGAGATGCAGTGAGGAGACTTGAGCTCCTACAAAAGGTGATTTTTAATATTCTGCTCTAAACAGCACTCTAGAACATCTCTGTTCACTCTCTGGCTATTATGCTAGATACCAGCTGCCTTGTGTGTTGCTCTTTCCTCATGGCAGATGACAATGTAATCAGCAAGCCTTTGCTTGCTATGACTCAGTGAGATGAAGCATTTCTAGCACAGAGTCACATATTAATGAAACCATTCTTCACTGCTACCTCTCTGTATCAGAATTAGGTCTCTGGGTAGAGAGAAATAGCTTTGGACAAGTGAAGAAATTAAAGCAGCTCCAGTTTCTCTTTACAGTCTTCAGTTGTGATACTATCACAACTACAAATATCATCCTATTTTTACCACTACTTTTATGCAGCCCTTGTGCTCTGCTTTCTCCACGGGTGTTTAAGTCAAGGGGGTTACAATCCTACCCTTTTCGGGGTGTGGGGGCGGAATACTCCATTTGGTACTCCTCTTCACCCTTTCTCTTAAGCAAAATCAAAGGAAAGCAAAACAAACAACTCCAAAAATCTCCTAGCAGACCATAATTACAGTCCTTGCACTTTTTGAATGTGTGTGTAGGGGGTTGTGGCATTGGGGAGGGGGGGACTTAGGCAACATGAAGAATAGGCCAACCATCATTGAGGAGGGCAACAACATTATCCTTTTATTTGGGATTCAGAGAGGGAAAGGGGAGCAGCAGCGAGAGTTAGCAGAGTGGCACTCTGGAGTACCTGTGTGTACCCAGAGCATGTGTTCAAAGCAGGCTCTGGCTGCACATGGGTGTACGGGTCAGAATAAGTAATGTCTTGGCTGTGCTTTAACAACAAGGGAAAGAGATAGGAATCCTGTTGGGAATGAAGACAGAAAGTCTCACCGCTGTTCCTGCTGACTTTCTTTTATTATTTTCTTTCAGGATCACCATGACCCCGATTGTGTGTGGAGTTCATAATAATGCTTCAGGTTCACCGCACGTTCCTGGAGGGAAATAGAATTTCCTGCCAGTTGCAGAGGATGCCAAGTGAATGCAGTTGTACTTTCTCTCTCACAATTTTGTTGCCTATTTCAGCCTTCTTTGCACTTCCAGCATTCAAAAGGACTCATACATTTTGACGCACGTGAGGAAGACATGTTTATTTAAATCATGATTTTATACATTTACTGAGTTAATAAATAACAGTGGGAAAGCAAAAGTAATTCTGTCTTCTCGCTTTAAAGAATTTTCTTGCTCCTTTATCATATATGAAACACTATTGCATTTATTAATGTATTCTATTAATCATTAAAACCAAGAAACAAACCAAACTCATATAGTCTCGCTAAATAGCATCTCGTATTGCTACTTCTGTAAATAGTGTGCTAGGCTAGATGGACCACTGATCTCACCAAGAGGGAGATTTCTTATGTTCTTAAATCCTTTGGACTTTTATTGACTCCAAGAGAGAACTGTTGGGAGTTATAGTCAAAAACCTGCATAAAGGATTTTTTTTTTATTGGTATGTTACAAGTTTTATGAATTCAACAAAATTTAGAGACTGATATATACATAAATATATATTCACCTACAAACTACTGACATACTAATCAAATGTCTTTTTGTATGGAGTATCCCTAAACAAAGAGAAAACAATAGAAATATCTATCCTGAAAATAGAAATTAGTTTACCTCAAACTCCAAAAAAGTAATATGGCTGAAGTACCTAGAAAAGAGTTTTTCTAAAACACAACTATGAGTTCGTATGACAACCTTGATTGGGACCCAGGTGATTTCTTGTACCCCTGAGTTTGTCCACACTTCATGAAGTGAGGTCACGCAGGGTAGTAACCACTACCCTGTTACTCTAGCAAATGGCATTCCCCAAGTTGGGCAGGCTCATTGTGGGATATCTCACTTGGAAATTTTTCCTGCTCCTTTGAATGAATTGTTGCAGAATTGGGCTATTAATGCAGTGCTCATATTTATGTAATATAATGTGTATTACTATAATGACTATAATGAACACTCTACTAAACCTAAATGAATAACTGCCTTTGATCCAACTTAACGGTCATTTTGCTTTATCATGATTTGGAGAGGATCCTATTTGGTGTTGTTGATTGTGACCATCAACAAGAGTCAAACACTAGGAACATTTGGAAATTTGTGTGTACAAACTGTGTGACCATCTGCTTGCCTAACTGATATGAGAAGACACTAATTATATGAGAAAAAAGCCAGTTTGCTGCCTGAGAAATCATGAAAATGTATGCACATCATAGAAATACAAATGAAAGCTCATATTTTGGAAAACCATTTTAGGCAGCATGTGTTTGAAGTGGTAGATATGCCCCAGGTCCACTGCAAACACGAGGGGTCATTCACTAGTCTTGTTTCTCACAGTCTGTGGAGTTCAAAAATACTCAGCTATATTTTTTCACCTACACTTTTCTTTATATAGGGCTTTCTTCCTCTTCCTACACTCACTGGTCTGCTACCTCACCACACAAGCCAGCAGCACAAATAATAACTGCTTTTCTTGATGCTTTGGTGCTTGACTTTCATTCACTGTAAATCATCCCCAAACCATAGAGAGAAGCACTCTTTGCTCCATCTACCTTAGAGGACAATATTGTATTCAGATCCCAGTGGAGGAAGAAGGTATCTCAGATCCTCCAGAGCTGGATAAATTTATATGTATTTAATAATCTTCAACAAATATTTCTTCTCCAATATTCACTACCACCTCTTAAACCCATGGAGGGTTGGGACTTATACATACCCCTAGATTTTTGAAGATTTTACAATTCAAAAGCCATAAGAAATTATTTCTGATGAGAAGATAATTAAAAAGGTGTGATGCTACATATAATCTTTAAGCTATGGATTGCTTTGGGATTGGCAAACTCAACAATACATGTTTACTAGGTTGTGTTGTAACTATGACAAAAGCATCGACAGCCTCTCTTCCTTCCCAGACAACAGATACAAGCACCCAACCAAGTGCTGGCAAGATTTCAAGACTTCATGTTTTAGTCTTTAACAGTGTTGAAGATACATTATTCTGTTCAAAAGAATGTCAGATTTACAAACCAATTATTGCTGCATTAGGCAGTATCTGCATTTTGGTTTTATGATTGCCAGACTTGATCATCTTCATGCTAAATGAATCATAGAATCATAGAATCGTTTGGTTGGAAAAGACCTTTGAGATCATCGAGTCCAACCGTACCTGTCCACCACTAAACCATGTCCCTCAGCACCTCGTCTGCCCGGCTTTTAAATACCTCCAGGGATGGGGACTCCACCACTTCCCTGGGCAGCCTCTTCCAATACTTGATAACCCTTTTGATGAAGAAGTTTTTCCTAATATCCAATCTAAACCTCCCCTGGCACAACTTGAGGCCATTTCCTCTTGTCCTATCACTTGTTACTTGGGAGAAGAGACCGACGCCCACCTCNAGGGGAAGGATGACTTCCCTGGTCCTGCTGGTCACACTATTTCTAATACAAGCCAGGATGCCGTTGGCCTTCCTGGCTGCCTGGGCACACTGCTGGCTCATATTCAGTCGGCTGTCGGTCAACACCCCCATATCCCTCTCCGCCAAGCAGCTTTCCAGCCACTCATCCCCAAGCCTGTAGCATTGCATGGGGTTGTTGTGGCCCAAGTGCAGGACCCGGCACTTGGCCTTGTTGAACCTCATACAGTTGGTCACAGCCCATTGGTCCAGCCTGTCCAGGTCCCTCTGCAGAGCCTTCCTACCCTCAAGCAGATCAACACTTCCTCCCAGCTTGGTGTCATCTGCAAACTTGCTGAGGGTGCACTCGATCCCCTCGTCCAGATCATTGATAAAGATATTAAACGGAACTGGCCCCAACACTGAGCCTTGGGGAACACCACTCGTGACCGGCCTCCAGCTGGATTTAACTCCATTCACCACCACCCTTTGGGCCCAGCCATGCAGACAGGTTTTTTACACAGCGATTAAGGAGGAAGGATTAACTCTTGAGAGTAGCAGAAGTTTCTGAAGAAAGAACTGCTTACTGTGACTTTTAGGACTTATTTCTAGCAGTCAGTCATTTTAATGGATACCTTATCAGCCATTTTAAACATCTAATGCATTTGAGACACAGGATCCTGTCTATTCTGTGTGGGCTATACTCCAGCCTCAAAGGACAGTACTGGAGCACAGACTGACACCTAGAAATCCTTATTCCTGTGGAACACAGAGTGAGACTTCAGACTTTATATGAGTATGTCTGTGTCTATACAGCATACAGTTTTATTAGAGTTAAGCCTCAGCAAAAGAGGAACAATGAAACTGTGTCTCAGCCAGAGTTATAGGCTTTACAGCAGTGTACTACTCTGAGCTTCTAAGTGGTCATCTTAATTATTTTGCAAATTGTGGTGCACAAATTCTCTCCTGTAATTCAGTACAGAAATGCACCTCTGCTTGGAAAATAATCAGTAGCATCCCTGGCAAGGGATTGCTTCCATGTTTGGAGAATGTTCTAGCTTTTATAACTCTGTTGGTGAAAAGGAAATAGGCAAAGTCTGAGACAGTGTCAGGAACAAACTGATAACATTGTGTTGTTCTGATCTACCTGTGTGTGTTTTATTAAGAAATCCACATCTGCTGGATGCAGACAGGCAGCAATGGATCTGCAAGCGTGGTCTAAAACAACAGTGGAGATGTTTACTGATCTGTGGCTTTCATGAAGATTGAGAAGCAAAGAACGGTGAGACCATTATCATGCGGTGATGTGGTGACCAGGGGTGGTTACAAAAGCCACCTCCCAAAAATAAACCTTGTCCCATTCCTTCATTTCACAGTCACATCCATGAAAGAGGTTCTGCTGGAACAGGGTGCTGTTATTAGAAATATGACTAATTCTGCCTCCTACATTTGTTTGCAGCATTTGTTGATCAGCCAACAGTGTTCCTGCAGAGGAGTCTGTCAGACAGTTATGGAGCAGACTGCACTCGGTAGTGAGGATTGATAACATAACAAGAGTAGGCTGTATGTAAAAAGGTTTCATGAATTATGCAAGGCCTATCATGGTACATATGTGCCCATGATCTCTCCTCTACTGGTGCTGATGAGGAAAATGCCAATGAGAGCAGATATCTGTTGCCTGCCATGATCAACTGTGAGCAGGATGTGAGAAGCCAGAGAGTTCCCAAAACCTGGCTGATCCGCCTGTGCCCTGGCTGATGAAGTATAGTCCTGATGTGAGAGCACCTGGCAGAAGGAGGTTTAATTGCACACTAAGCTGCAATTAATTGCAGGATGGTTGTAAAACGTGCATTTGGGCAATTACAGGCAACTTGAGGCTGCTTACACAACTGACTGAATGCAAAAGGGTAGCATTGCCATGTGTTTGCAGGGGAGTCCTTTGCATCGCATAACATTTGCAAGGAAGACGCGGTGAGCATTTCCCAAGGGTGGGTTGATGTCAGTGTTCATTTACACAGAAGGAGGAGGCAGCCAGAAAATACACCTGTGATAACAGGGTCCGACTCCAAGAAAGCAAAAGAAATAATGGGATGCCGTATGTGCCCACATGCTTGTTTTGCAGAGCAAATTATCATAACAATGTAAAATGTTGGCCAGGGAGGACCTGTCATAATGGGTAATGCAACTTCAGCAATGTATCTCTGACTTGACAGATTGCTTTTGGGGTTCTTTCCCCCCCCACCACCCCTTTCTCTTTCTTTTCTTTTTTTAATAGGGCTGAAGTAGTCAAATGTATGTGAGAACTTATTAAAGGCAGAATTTTATTTTAATTAATGCTTCCATAGGATTTCTGAGTTATAAAATGCAACAGTACAGCCAACAGTTTACATTTACATACAGAGTAAACAATCACATGGAAATAAAAGCAAAAAAAGCACTTCTGATTTGAATCCCTTCCTATCCCATGCTGAAAAATAAAACTAAATAAATGCATAAAATAAAACAGGGTAGGAAGTACAGAGCTTCCAACCAGCTGAGCAACAAAAGGCAGGAACAGATTGGGAGGAGGGGATACCATTTGCAAAACTGGTGTATTAAAATTATTACGTCTTGACTAAATACGAATCCTACAAGAGCGCTCTCCACGGTTTTGTCACATGCAATGCATGTGGTTCTAGATATGCTCTTCCTCCCTTGTGGTTTATGTTCAGCGAGGCGCTGAGCTGACCTTGGCCATGAAGGCCGCAGGACAGAGGAGAGGCTGCAAACACAGGTTTTGCATGCCAGATAGCTGCTCCATCACCTCTCCGTGCTGAATTTGCTGTTTACATTGCAGCTTTCTGTCATGCTCCCTCATGGCAACAATGTGCTAATAATAGCTTACCTTTTTAATCCACCTGATGTTCTCCAGAAACTTGTTTGTTTTTCTTGGAAACTCCCTCTAACATTGCAGCAGTTGCATCCTGGCTGTTTTTCTTTCGTCCTGATGATTCCCACGTCTCTTGCTGGCAGCTGACAGGGCTCTCCCCTGAGCAAGAGGCCCCTGAAAGCAAAGCGATGGTGTTTATTTTTCTGTCTATCAAGAGGAAAAGAATTTCTCATACACCTGAAGCATCTTATATCCTCCTGAAGCATCCTCAGAGAATGTTTCCTTTTTAGCTTTGATGCAAGAAAAGACATTTGCGGCGGATGGGGGGGGAAGTTACTTCTTTACCCACATTTGCATACACATTTGTATCATCATATCTTTTGATGATCAGTCTTTTCTTTGCGGGTTTCCAGGGACACGTCAAACTAAACTGTTTTTTTCATGATGAGAAAGCCATATGGGTTGCACAGGGACATCAGAAAAACATTTTGACTGCACATTGTTTTACCTATGCACTAGAAATAAAGAACGAAGATTTGACTATCAGCCCTTCCACAGCTTCCCCCCAACCCATGAGCCTGCTTTCTCTTGCTGTGAAAGCAAGGTAACAGAGGAAGAGAGCACACATTTCCTTTCCTGTTCCCAGCACAGCACCACAGAGTAACCTTAAAGGTCTCGTTATTTAAAAAAAACCTCTTTCACCATGAGTAGAAAAAAATCTCGTATCCTATTTCATGCTTTTAAGACTTTTTACAAGTCATTGGGTTGGCCCAAAAATCCACCCAGAGGCCTGATAACAAACACTGGGAGTCACAGCTTGCAAATAAGTAATTTGACCACTTGACCATAAAAGTAGTTATATTCAAGCAGTCAAAGAAAATTAAGTTTTTCTTGAATAAGGCCCTCTTATAAAAGCTTTGCTCTTAATACAAATATTCGGTCTTGCCCTGAGGATTATGGAGGCATTTGTTGGAGTTATCAGTAAGAGCTTTTACCTTACAGAGGAGGTGCAACTACATTCCCAGTCCTGTGACCAGCATTTCATATTGCTTAAATAGAGTGGCTTATTGCCAGCTTTTCTTTACTAGCTTTTCTGCATTACATTTTACTACATTTTCTCAAATAGTGACAGCAAGTGTTACAGGAGTACTAGAGGGTGGTCATCAACTTCTAGCACACCAGCAGGGTCACATAAGCTGTTTTCTTGTTGCTGAGGAGACAGCCTAGGAGGAAGAAATCATTAGCTCAGGACTACAGCCCTGTCTGTGCCTGCCTGGACAGTATTTAAATACCCTCAGACTGGATTTTGCTACATACAGGGAGGAAGGTTTAGACACATAAAATCTGATTTATTTGTTCTTTTTGAATGAGGAGTGCTTAGCTAAAAATTGCTACAGAATGGCTTGAAAACATAAAAGACTTCTTTAAATACATCTTTTAGAGGTGTCTTTTTTTTATCAAACAATTACCTTAACATATCTTAGTATCTTGATTTAAAAGATGTGCACTCCTCACTGGCAGTATTCTGATCTGATTATCTAAGTCATGCAGCTTTTAGCACATTTTTACTAACTTAGTTCATTTCTGTCCTTTATCTTCTGGAATTTATTCCAGGTCCACAAGTAGAATGAACATTTTTCCCCACCAGAGTGTTTACTGAACTATGTCATGAACAGCCACACATACTGTAGCTGTGAATGAATGAATTTAGTTTTTCTACCCTCTTTCCCATGCTGTTTTTGACAAGCAATTTATTATTTGATCTCCAACTTAGCCCCTGAATCTGTTATGTTGGTAGAATACCTGTCTGCTTTTAAAGCAGGAAAAAAATACCATAAATAACTTTGAGATGTCCTACTATTTGCACATTATTTGCAGATATGGAGGTAACATAAGTTCTGCTTTCAGAAACCAAAAAAAACAACCTCTAGTTGGCCAGGCAGTTAAGAAAATGTACAATCTGACTTGCCTTATGTAGTAAGGACAAATTCATTCTCTAGTTTAGATATGTACAAGCAAAGCACTTCTTCCACACAGAAATATCACCTGATATTTATTCTGGAGATTTCCCTGTTTGGAGCAATTTGAATAGTACTTTTTGGAAAAAACTGACTTTTACAAATATACCATGTAAAAGAAATAAAGGCCATCCCAGAGAAGGCACCTTATAAGGACATAGGAAGGATTAAGATCCAGCATAAATGAATAACAGTATTCTCTCCTAGATTCAGAAGACAACTTTTCCCTTTCCAAATCTCCCTGTTGTATTGAATGTGAAAGTCAACTCTGCTTTTCCATGCTTTTTATGCTTCTACAACTATTCTCTATTGCCTATTTCAGTTGTATTATTTGGAATGCAATTGAACACAACTTGTCAAATTATCCATAAAGAACCCCATACATTTAAGGATCTCAAAAGCTTCATAGGGGCAGTTCTTTAATGAAAAGTCTGGAACATAAAGTTTTTTCCATGACCAAGGGGAAGCAATCATAGAAATGTATTTGGAAATCTTTCCTGGATTCATAAGTGGGGATTTAAGCATCAAAGAAATATGTGTTGCTGAGACAATATAAAGCACATTTTAATTGAAGACACACATTTATAAAACAAAATTACTCAAACTAGTAACTGCAAGAGCCACAGTGGACAAGTGAGTGAAGAAGGAATCTGTAGCTTTACTAGTGAGGGATATACAGTGAGGCAAAAAGTGGCTTTTAAGCACCAGAGACACTTTCAGGGATTTAGACATAAATTTCAAGAAGAGATAAACAGCTTTGAGCTTTTCCTTTACAGATGGGCATCTAAATTCCCTCTTCAAGGGAAAAAAAAGTCCTTTCTTTCAAAAGGATGACGTGCAGTCCCTTTAGCATATAATATACCATTTTCAAAAGGAGTGGGAAAAAATATTTCAGTTGAAGAGAGAACTGTGTGGCTTCTCCAACTAATATGTAACTGGCTCTAAAATATGGGGGGTCCTTCACAGGGGAAAGGAGAGCTTCCTAGAATATAACCTCGTGCTTCATTAGAGGTGGATTTAAACCCAAAATTTCTGTACTGGAGTGCTCTAGCACCAGTCTACTGTGTAAAAGGAGGAGATATGCTAGATCCCAGAGCTGTCACTCAACATTGCCCAAAAAACACAAGTATATCTATTGTGGTTTAGCCCCAGTCGGCAACCAAGCACCACACAGCCACTTGCTCACCCTCCCCCAACCTGGTGGGATGGGGGAGAGAATCTGAAGAGCAAAAGTAAGAAAATTCATGGGTTGAGATAAGAACAGTTTAATGATTTAAATATAATAATGAGAAGAAGAGGAAGAGGAAGAGGAAGAGGAAGAGGAAGAAGAAGAAGAAGAAGAAGAAGAAGAAGAAGAAGAAGAAGAAGAAGAAGAAGAAAAATTATAATGAAAAGGAGAACAGCAAGAGAGAGAGAGAAACAAAACTCAGGAAAAACAAGTGATACAACCACTCACCACCCGCCGACTGATGCCCAGCCAGTGCCCGAGTAGCGATGGCTGCCCCCCGGCCAACTCCCCCCAGTTTATATATTGAGCATGACATCATACGGTATGGAATAGCCCTTTGGGCAGTTTGGGTCAGCTGTCCTGGCTGTGCCCCCTCCCAGTTTCTTGTGCACCTGGCAGAGCATGTGAAGCTGAAAAAGTCCTTGACTGGTGTCAGCTACTAGGAGGAAAATTAACTCTATCCCAGCTGAAACCAGGACAACATCCCAAATTCTCCTTGTGGAACTAGTCCAATAAACCAGCCCACTTTCCTTAATTGAAATTACCTTTTGTGGAAGAAACAGAGGAAAAAGTATCTAACAACTCTAGGCAGTCTGCAGTCAGCTATTTCAAAAAAGCTTGAAAAGTCCAAGTATGAACCACATCCCACCCATGCAACACACAGATGATTGATGTAGATCCTTCTGAAGAGAAGAAAGGGAAGACATTGTGGAAGTTACAGAAGAATTTTTTTAAAACTGTAGTAGTGCTCTCCATTTCATTGAGATAATTAAGCTAAAATTATCTTTAGGAAAGAAATATCCATAATTGTGTTGAAAGCACAGTAGCAAGAGGCAATTCGTTTCACCACACAGACTCATTGAAACCAATACTCTAAGATGAAATAAGGTTGTACACAGCAAATAACAGAAAATCTTTCTAAATGAAATTTTTCTGAATACTGGAGAACTATTAGCTCCTTATTATCTCTGAAGTTCAAAATGTGCTAACCACTTTGCCACACAGACAAGAAAAACCCCACTATTTAGAAACCTTAAAGCCATACACAGAGAATTCACTAATCGTAGAATCATAGAATCATAGAAAATCTCAAGTTGGAAGGGACCCATAAGGATCATCAGGTCCAACACCCTGCTCCTCTCAGGACTACCTAAAACTAAACCATATGACTAAGAGCGTCATCCAGATGCTCTTTGAACTGTGACAGGCTTGCTGCTGTGACCACTGCCCTGGGGAGCCTGTTCCAGTGACCGACCACCCTCTCAGTGAAGAACCCTTTCCTAGTGCCCAACCTGAACTTCCCCTGACGCAGCTTCATTCTATTTCCTCATGTCCTATTGCAGAGAAAGGAGATCAGCACCTCCCCCTCTGCTGCCCCCCTTGAGGAAGGTGTAGACTGTGATGAGGTCACCCCTCAGCCTTCTCTTCTCCAAGCTGAACAAACCAAGCGACTTCAGCCACTCCTTGTAAGACTTGCCCTCGAGGCCTTTTACCATCTTGGTTGCCCTCATCTGGACACACTCTAACAGTGTGATGTCCTTCTTATACTGAGGAGCCCAAAACTGCACACAGTACTCAAGGTGGGGCTGCACCAGTAGTGTAGAGTGGGACAGTAGCGTAGAGTGGGACAATCACCTCCCTCAACTACGTAGCTATGCTGTGCTTGATGCACACCAGGACACGGTTGGCCCTTTTGGCTGCCAGGGCACACTGTTGACTCCTATTCAACTTGCCATCAACCTAAATCCCCAGATCTCTTTCCCCGGGGCTGCTTTCCAGCCTCTCATCCACCAATTCACATGTGTAACCAGGATTACCCTGTCCCAGGTGCAGAGTCTAACACTTGCTCTCGTTAAATTTCATATGGTTGGTGATTGCCCAGCTCTCTAGTCTAGCCAATCTAATATTTGTACACATGCTTAGTCTAAGCTTCTTTAAATTTTATTTCTAAATTTCACTTCTATAGTAGTTAGTGTAACCATTTTGCCTCCAATACTTCTAACAAAAACATTTTCAGCTGCAGTAAAAACCTTTCTTGTTACATGAGTAAGTACAGTTTTAGTGATTTTATTTTTCCCTTCTGCTTCTCCAAAGCTGAGTCTCTTAAAAAATTTATTTTCTCTTTCAGGCTTTGACAGAAAGATACTCTAACAGCATGGAGCCAGCACCATCAAGCTCACCACCAACAGAGGCGCACCAGACCCCTCAGGACTGCAAGCAAAGCAACACAGGTCACTGTCAGCCACAGCAGCAGCCAGCTCTGCATGTGACTAAAACCACCCAGTGCCTGGCAGATGTGGCCACAGCCTCAGCACTGAGAAAAGCATCAGTTGGTGTTGGTACAGCCTAACTCAGAAAGTGATTTATTTTGGGGTGACCACTAGGGCTGAGGTAGGTGGGATGTCACCGCGGCTCTTGTTCATCACAGGGATGGAGCAAACAGGCTAACGTGGCTGCAAAGATTTCAACAGCTTCCCATGTGTGACACAGCTCAGTGCAAGACAGAGGCAGAGCATCTGTGGGAAGGTATCATTTTATTAAAAAAATGAGCTGAATATGTGTTTTGTTTTTTATTTTAAATTTAAATTTAATCTGTAGTAGATAAATCTTACGAAGTTACATCCCTTAAGCACTTTATTTACTGCCTACAAACAGTAAAGAGTTCTCTTTCTGATGGATTTCATTGTTAAGACTTTTAGAAATTAGTCTCTGTGAGTGAGTTGCATCACAAGATGCAACTTACTTATACTAGAGGTATATAAGTCAAACTAGAGGCTATAAGTCAAATGTTGAAGTCATTATAAGTTCACAAAAATCAGTGTCTATGGTACTATATAGATTAGGTCTAATAGAATGTAAATAAGTATATCTAATACATGCCTATACACTAAAATACTCGCAGAAAAAAGTCTTCTCTTTCCAATCCATATGCAGCAACCAGTGTGAGCAGATATGTCTGCTGTCAACCCTGAAGACCAACAAATTTGTATTTCAGCTGGTAAGCGCAGACCCATTTCTGAAGCTAGTGACCATCCATCCCAAAAGTAAAGCAGGACTGAGCTCAGATGGTTCCTCAGCACAGCAGAGGCCAGCTGGAGTGGAGAAAGGAGCAGCCTTTGTCCCCACGGCGGCATCTCACACAGTCCAAACTGTAGTTTAGAAAAGGAGCAACCACTGAGATACAGCTATTCATCGACCTGTAATACAGTAGCTGGCCCATTTATGTTTCCTAAATAATAAGAGTGAACTGTTGTAGCATGACCCTGAAAGACAGAGGAATGGGTCCTGGAAACTAGGTTTATATCTTGGGGCACCTGCCTGCCCCAATGCATCTGCTAAAAAGCTTTCCCAGTCACTGGTGCTGCGTGAGTTACTAACAGGGGCTACCAAGGGGATGACCCTCATACAGTGAGTGTCACTGGTCTAGGGTAAGCACCCATCTCTGCCTCACCTCTCGATTTTTTTCTTAATGCTTTTATTTCTCCAGGTGGATAAACAAAATTTATTATAAAATGTGCACAAAAGCATTTTTTTCTTAACACTTTTGTATGCATTTTTATTTATCCAGGTGGATAAATAAGGTAGAAAATCAGAAAGATCTTTATTTTTTCACAGCAACCTCCATTAAATACTAAATGAGCCATACCTCAGCATTGGTAGAGCAATTCAAAAGATGTGAAATCAAAAACTACTAGCTTCACAGAAATACTGCAGTCAGCATCTCCTTACTAACCTTAGCACCATAATCTTTTTCACAGATGCCAGACTCTTCCCCATAACTGCGGAGCAGCCAGCATGGAGCCCCACCACAGGTCACCAGAGAAACCCATGCGTACACAACCAAAAAGCCGTTCTCTCCCAGTGAAGGTATGAATGTCTCAGTATAGCAGGCTACACGCAGAATAACCTTCTGCAAAATACTGGTTATTGGATTCATAATATGTAGCTCTTACCCACTGCTGAAAAGATTCAATCTGAAGCTATTTTGCTGTGAAACAGCTTCCCATCTTTATCTTAGCCTAAAACATAGCCTGCTTCAAGCCACCATGCATCAGTCTCGTTGCAGTAGATCAGTTTACAGTTGCTGATCAGTCTCTTCATGGATGATCTGTGATTCCTGTTTCTAACCCAAACTGCACTGAAGGGTAAGAGATTTCCAACTATTCTGCAGCAGCCTAAACTCTTAAGCTGGAGACATATAAAACATGGTTTCCTTTACTTCTGCTCTTGTAAAAGCAGCCCTGACTTTGGATTGTCTTGCCTTTTGCTCCGCTGCTGCCATTGAATACATCCTGAAAATGCCTACCAGTGAGGACTTCTCAAGAGCAAAGGAAAAGAGGCATGTACCTCAGAAATGCAGCTACCTGGGACAGTTCTGCAAAAGTAGGACACTTCTGAGTTAATTCAGAGGCTTTCAGACTTTAGCAGACTACACTCCTGAACTTTCTATGACACATTACATGTTCAGACTCAGGTAACACCATGCACCGGCTTAGTCATTAAGTGCTGTTGGGTCTACTTAAAAATAACTAGCTCCTGACCTGCTGAACTAAAAGAAAAAGCTTTGAAAAACAGTGGGACAGTGTATATTTAAAAAACATTTGTGCTAGTGATCAGTCTGCAGAAGTCTTCCAGAAATTACTCATGCATAAATTACAGAAAAGGCTGAAAGAAAAATTGCCAAAAATGCTTTGAAATTAAGACTTCAACAGAACAAAGAAAAATGTACGCAATCCAAAGTCTAACCATTTCACCTATCATTAGCCATTCCATATTAAGATACATTAACATCTTTAGTTTTCTCCTCCGGTTAAAGAAACCATTTTTTTAAGGGTTCAGTGTTAACATCTGACTGATGTCACTCAGGATTGCTTCAATTTAACAGGGAATTCTATCAGTGCCTGTACAAAACAGGGAGTTAACTCTTTCTGCCACATATAATGAAGAGTCCTTGCACTTTGTTCATTAAAGCCACAATAAGATAAAAATCCTAATTTGTATCCATATATTAGGCTTTGCTGTTTGTCCATGTCATAACTCTATCCAAAAGAACAGCTGTAGCTAAAACCATTTTTTTTTTAAAGTTGATTTTGCTGAAGCAGATCAGAAAGCAACTTAGAGTCTCAAAATAGCAGGAGCTGTTACTTGCAGAGGGACATTACTTTTGGATCAATATTCTTTTTGTCTTTAAAATTACAGAGTAGAATTATTCATAATGACAGGATAATAACTGTGCAGCCAATTTAGAGAGAGCTATATTTATCCTAGGTATAGGGAAAAGAAACTAAGTACTTGGTAATATTAAAAAACATCTTGGTGGCCAGATGTGTGACAAAAACCACTATTGTAAAATACATGCAGTAATTATAATATACCTATAGGCAACATTTTCTATTAAAAAAAAGTTGTGACTTTTATAAAATATGTGCTGCTAGTTATCTTAAATCTTTGCAAAATACTACAATCTACTGCTTCACCAAAATAAACAGAATTTCACTTGAATAATCATTCTGGCTGTAAAAGTTACTATAACTTCATGGTTGAAATACTACATCAAAGTTCTTTTTTCCAGGTATTTTAACCAATATAATGGTAGCCTCAAATATGACCTTTAGTTTTTCCATTTTTATATATATAGTTCCATACGTACTTAAATCAAATATAAGGAAGCATATATCCAGACAAAGAAAATTTTAAATGGAGAGTCAGTGATAAAACTGGTATATCCTGTGCCAAAACTCAGTTAAGTAAACAAACACTCTCAATCCTAATTCTCAACATTTACTGGACCTGTTGGTTCCCAACACAAGTGAGCTAATCAGAGACGTCAAGATTGGAGGCAGCCTGGGCTGCAGTGATCATGCACTGGTGGAGTTCGCACTCCTGAGGGAGATGGGACAGGCAAAGAGTAAAGTCAGGACCCTGATTTTTAGGAAAGCAAAATTCCAGCTGTTCAAGGAGTTAGTGAATAGGACCCCCTGGGAAATTTCCCTCATGGACAAGGGAGCAGAACAGAGTTGGCAGATCTTTAAGGACGCTTTCCATAGAGGGCAAGAGCTCTCGATCCCTGGGTGTAAGAAATCAGGAAAGGAAGGCAAGAGACTGGCATGTCAGGTGAAGTCCCTGGTGCCTGGAAAAAGGGAAACATTGCACCCATTTTTAAAAAGGATAGAAAGGAGGACCCTGGGAACAACCAACCTGTCAGCTTCACCTGTATGCCTGGGAAAATCAGATCATGGAACAGATCCTCCTAGAAGCTATACTAAGGTGCATGGAGAACAAGGAGGTGATTCAAGACGGTCAGCATGGATTCACCAAGGGCAGATCTTGCCTGACTAACCTAGTGGTCTTCTATGATGGAGTGACTGCACCAGTGGACAAGGGAAGAGCTATGGATGTCATCTATCTAAAGTTCTGTAAGGCCTTTGACAAAGTCCCTCACAACATCCATCTCTCTAAATTAGAGAGAGATGGATTTGATGGGTGGACTATTTGGTGGATAAGGAATTGGCTGGATGGTCACATCAAGACCGTCAAGCGGTCAACAGCTCAATGTCCGGATGGAGGTCAGTGACAAGTGGTGTCCTTATTGGGACCAGTACTGTTTAATATTTTCATCAACGACATAGACAGCGAGATCAAGTGCACCCTCAGCAAGTTTGCAGATGACACCAAGCTGAGTGGTGCAGTTGACATGCCTGAGGGACGGGATGTCATCCAAAGGGACCTGGACAGGCTGGAGAGATGGGCCTGTGCAAACCTCATGAGGTTTTGTATGAGGTTCAACAAGGCCAAGTGCTGGGTCCTGCACTTGGGCCACAACAACCCCATGCAACGCTACAGGCTTGGGGAAGAGTGGCTGGGAAGCTGCTTGGCAGAAAAAGGCCTGGGGGGGGTGGTCAACAGCCGACTGAATATGAGCCAGCAGTGTGCCCGGGCAGCCAAGAAGGCCAACGGCATCCTGGCTTGTATCAGAAACTTAAGTGTAATATTTTTGTTGACAACTGCAACTCTTGCCATAATTTTTTAAACTTTTTTTAATCATAACTGGAATCAAGAGGTAGGAAAACCCTTGTTTTCTCTGATTTGGAAAAGGCTAGGGGTGAAATCCTACACTAAGAGTAGGATCCATTCATGTAAACATTAGTCATTCTTATGCTAGTCCTCATCTTCACATTGACCCAGAAAAATCTGTAAGTATATGCTTTATTCTGAGAGCATGCAGATATCTTTTGAAGATTAAAGGCTTGTAAGTGTATGTACCATTCTGCCAAGAACAGTCTTTTGGTGCAGAAGACAGACTCGGAGCCACTGTTGTGGTTCAACCCCAGCCAGAATCTCAGCCCCACCAGCCACTCACTCATCTGTCCCCAGTGGGATGGGAGAGAGAGTTGGAAGGGTGAAAGTGAGAAAACTCATGGGTTGAGATAAAGGTAGTTTAATAGGTAAAGCAACAACTGTGCATTCAAGCACGATGGTTACTTGGGAAGACAGACACCATAGCTCTGAACATCCCCCCTTCCTCCTTCTTTCCCCAGCTTTTATTGCTGAGCACAATGTCATAGAATGATAGAATCATAGAATGGTTTGGGTTGGAAGGCACCTTCCACTAGGTTAGGTTGCTCAAAACCCCATCCAACCTGACCTTGTACGCTTCCATGGAGAGGGCATCCACAGCTTCTGTGGGCAACCTCTTTCAGTGTCCCACCACCATCATGGTAAAGGATTTCTTCCTAATGTCTCATCTAGATCTACCTTCTTTCAGTTTAAAACTGTTACCTTTCATCCTATCACTACACTCTCTGAGTCTCTCCCCATCTTTCCTGTAGGCCCCCTTTAAGTACTGGAAGGCAGCTATAAAGGTCTCCCCAGAGCCTTCTTTTCTCTAGGCTAAACAACCCAACTGTCTCAGCCTGTCCTCACAGGGGAGGTGCTCCAGCTCCCCGATAATCTTTGTGGCCCTTCTCTGGACCCGCTCTAGCAGGTCTATGTCTTTCTTATGCTGGGGACCCCAGAGCTGAACACAGTACTCCAGGTGGGGTCTCTCCTCCCTCGACCTGCTGGCCACATTTCTTTTGTTGCAGCCCAGGATACAGTTGGCTTTCTGGGCTGTGAGTGCACATTGCTGGGTCATGTCCAGTTTTTCATCCACCAGTAACCCCAAGCTCTTCTCCGCAGGGCTGCTCTCAATCCACTCCTCACCCAGCCTGTATCCATGTTTGGGATTGCCCCAACCCAGGTACAGGACCTTGCACTTGGTCTTGTTGAATTTCAAGAGGTTCGCACAGGCCCACTTCTCTAGCCTCTCTAGCCTGCCATATGATATGGGACCTCCCTTCAGTGAGTTTGGGTCAGCTGTCCCAGCTGTGTTCCTTCCTAACTTCTGCTGGCAGGACATCATGAGAAATAGAAAAGGCCTTGACACTGTGCAAGCACTGCTCAGCAATAGCTAAAACATCCCTATGTAATCAACACTGTTTTGGTCACAAATCCAAAATGTGGCATCATAGGAGCTGCTATGAAGAAAATTATCCCAGCCAAAACCAGTGCAGCCATGAAATTCATTCCTTCATGGATGCAAAACACTCTGTATCTGACGGGGTTTAAAATAAATTCAAAGCTCCCTGCCCCACCCCCAAAAGAGAGAACTGTCTATCACCTTTTTCGAAACCAAACTCTGATGCCAAATAATAGTTTACCATTTTAAATTTGAGAGAGAAAAAAAAAAATTAAATTATCTTCCTAGTGGAAAAATATTTACAAGATTGATTACAGCACTATCAGTAGAGTTGAAGAAGAGTTCCTCCCTAAAATATATTGTGACCATGAGTCTGGGTCCATATTCATATGACGGCACCCCAGTCTCACTCTGGAAATGGATGTTTGTTTTTATCCTCAAGATTCAGGTGTTCAAATTCACATTTCCACCACCTGGAAGAGTAGCTAACCCACCACCCTGTAGTTTTGGGCAGCTGGATCACCTCCAGCCTTGGTGAAGTCTGACTACTCTGCAGAAAGAAGTGGACATCCAGTGGATACCCTCACGATGGGTGAGAGATTATTTTGCTAGATATGTGCTTTGGAAATTCATCCTAAAAAAGGCAATCAGAAAAATTTCATACTCGCTTAGACATAAGTCTATAGACTTTATGGGAAAAATGCAGCTCTGATTTGACTTACTTTGAGATCATTCACTTCAATTAAGCCATTAAAAATTAATTACACCATTTCCACAGCAACCGTGCCCTGAAGTGACTGTTTAAATTCATCCACCCTCAGGATGGACACTAAGGTCACATTCATGCATGAGCATACCTTGATTTTCTAACTTATCTTTAATTCCAGTTTAAAATACACCACATATATTCTTAGGCACTCTCCTGATTAAGACTCTTAAAATAAAATCCACTCTTGATGACTGTCAGATGACAACAACAGTACATAGTCTACAATTTGTGAATAAAAAAAAATCATATGAATAAAAATGTTTTTGTTTTAAATTCTTAAAGTAGAAGAAACTATTGTAAGAAAAAAATAAAAATCATATTTTTGAGGTGGAATGTCTAAAATAATTTGCACTGTCCAAAACAAAGACCATTTTTTCAGGCTGTTCAGAAAGTGAGTTAGAAAACTGACTGAAGGCAGCTGAAATGCCTGGAAAACACTGGCTGCACAGACCTCAGACAAGGTTTTGAGGCAGAGTGCTGGATGAAAAAAAACTAGCAGCTGTGAACAACACCAAAATTTTATTTTTCTACAGTGCTAAACAACATTTTCTTGGCTCTCTTCTGGTGCTACAAAGGAGCTGACCACCCTGTGAATAAAATCAGCGCTAACAAAGTCTTCAGAAGGAATTTCTCTTATTCTTCCGTTCTTTTATTTTTTTTCAAGAAAAAGTTACTGTACAGCTCAGATGAATAGAGTTTAATCCCAACATACAAAATTGTTTCAATGTCAATTTAGCTGAGAAAGGCATTCAACACAGAAATACATTCAATGTAATTTTTTTATAGATCTTTACATCCCCTGAAATGCTATATTTTTTTCCAAAGCACTGCACATGTTTTTGTTAAAGTAAATTGAGACAGTAGTTTTATACACCAAAGTTTCTTTGGGATTTTCATAGATTTTTTTTTAAGTCTCAGGTTATTATATAGAATAAAAGTATTTACGGTCATGTGGTATAAATGAGTTGTTGAAAAATATTAGTTACAAATATTGCATCAAACTGGTGGGTTTGATTTTGTCTTTTGTTTGAAGGTTGCAACTAATGCCAGAGAGAACTTACCTACTCTTTTGAATTCTTTCACAGAGAAAAAAGTCAGCTTTTTTAGAAAATATCTGGACAAATATCTTTCACAGTTTCTATTAAAAAAAAGATGTCATCAAGCAACTGAACTATTTTAGTTATTAAATGCCTGTGAAGGAAACATTTCTTCATAAATTGGACATGCTGCAGCTTTTCCTTTGGCAGACATCTTTGAATAAGGAACAGAACAAATTCAAGTCAACTACAGCCTGGAAAGAATACATGTGAATCTTTTCATACATAACTCACATTTTAGCTTTTATAACAAAGAGGATATCAAGCCTATTTAATCAGTTATAGTAATTTTATACTTTTGTACTTTCATTGGAAATGGTCTTATTTTTTATTTTCCTTATTCTTCTTATATTCTCTGATGTAATTTTAGGAGAGGAGAAACCATTAATAATATGGGATAGCAAAAAAACAACTGAAATTCACTGGATTTTGGAACATGTATTTTACAAATGTGGCCTTAAGAGTTATATTTAGACCTCTTGCATTTTTTTTACCAACACAATTTGTGAATCACTTCTAGAAATGTACATTCCAGTAGGAGAAAGTAATATGTTTTGAAGGATAAGTAATGGGTAGTGAAACCAAATATTTGGAAAATTATATCCTTTGTTCATTGTTTCTGCAAATATTTTTGCTTGCCAAATAAATACCTTTTGTGTTAACATTTTCTTTTCTTCAGCAAGTTTAAATAACCTGGACAGAGCTAGTAATCTGGATATTCCATGTCCGTTATGCAAGCTAGCTCAACCAAAGCCTAAGGCGTTGTACAGTGCAGACACATTCCAAGTGTGAAATCAGAGACAGTGAAGGGTTTATAATTCTACTTAGTAACAATTCAACTCCCAAAATAGCAAAATCCCCTAAGACAAATTCTTCTAAGACTGAATTTTCAGATTCAAATGGGAAAAAAGAAAGTCACGTAAGACCCCTTATTCCAATGAAATTGAAACAAATTAGGACACAGAGGACACCAGAGAACAGCAACCCTACAAATGTAAAAACAGTACTTTAGGATTTGCAATTATTCTTACTGTAAACTTCTTGATAGCTCTAGACAGCCACATTCAAACACGTTCATTTTTCCTTGTTGTCCACCTGATAATTTCCATGAAAGCTAAAGCTGTAGCTGTTTGGGTTAGCAACATGGATTGCAGAGAGTATTTGACTTTCATTACTGCCAGCAGTTATCTCAGATTCAAGTTTGCAGAGCAAATAGAGGAGACTAAAAATTCATTTTTATAAACTTTCTGAATCAGTTGCTTAATATTCTCTTTCACTGAACTTCTCAGAGATGTTTTTTTTAAATAATTGCAGACAGGATGGTGACAGACAAACATCTATAGAAGCTATTTTATCTAAAAAATAGATGGTGAGACATTTTTCAATAGCTATGTGTTTTTACTTACAATATATGACAATGGCTATACATATAATGAGTTTTTCCCACAGTTTAAGCTGTAGAATGGACTTCAGACTGCTTCACTAACTTGAATAGACTTTTTGTAGATAATTAAGTTATCATACTAGAAATAAGGAGAGAAGAATTGCACTGATATAACCCAAATCACCTCAAATTAATAGCAAGTAAAATAAATTAATTTTAATACCACATTACTACAGCAATCCGTGAGGCACATTCAAGAAATAAATATACTGAATAACTGACCCAAAGGTGAAACAAAACCAATGATTTTTGAAAGCTCATAGTGTAATCAAAGAAGCCATAGAATATTTCATTCTGCAAAGTCTCTGGCAGAAAGATTCATTTAAATATTATCGTATTAAATGCTAAGAAGTTTGCCTACAGTTTCTGTGCAATTCAGAGAGGAAAAAGTCTGCAGAGCATATTGATATGCTTCTTTACTCTTAAGAGGTAATGTATTTTTAAAGGTTTTTCAGTCACCAAGACTTTCAGTTAAGCTTGTTGGGAACGTACATCTCACTGGACCAAAGTGAGCAGCTTACAAGACATTTAAGTGGTAGCCCATTGACCAAGCTTTCACATTAAGTGGGATTATCACCCAAGCCCAGATTTATTGATCTCAAATATACTCTTCAACAGACCGCCTAGACTGAAACTAAGAATATGATATAACAAATTTCAATAGAGATCTTCTTACTGTAATAAAAAAAACCAACACTGTGATTAAGACCAAAAATATCTTTCCCAATTACATATTACTGGGCTCTGTTAGAGAAACTTGTTCTCTCAAGAATAAAAGGAGATTTGACATATAGGTATAATTCTTCAGACCTGCTAGTAAGAACAATCTCCTCTTCTCCAGTTTGTTGTATAGCTATCAGGGAAAGGAGAAAAACTACAATCAAACCTATCGCTAAGAAACTGCAGTCATGAGTCACAAGAAACACTGAATCATCGTGAAGGTACAGAGTCTAGTACACCCAATTTATCTGAGTCTGCAGACCACACCAACTCATTTGTATTGACTTACACAGGGAAAATAAGCCAGTAATGCTGCAAATAGAGAATCTGTTGAGTAGTGGTCCTTTGAGAAACTTGATCTTGCCTCCACTTCTCCCTCCCCTCAAAAACTCAAATGTCAACTTGTGGAAAAACTGAGGAACTTAATGCAGAAATTGGGGCAGGCAGCACAATAATGAAAAACTGTGTCACTTTTCTTTTGCAAATAAGATTATATATTAGAACAAGTAGAAATCAATATTTCTCTATTTCTGTATCAGTAAAACCTATTCTCTCTCTTAAGAAGTGTGTTACTGTCACAGAGACAACTTAAGAGTGCAGAAACCAGCATAGAGGTGAGTCGAACACTACTTATTTGCATGTAAAGTCCAAATTTGCACAATGGTAAGGTGAAGCAGTACATTCTGCAGAAAGGCATATGTCTGGCCACAACCACCCCATGAAATGCTACAGGCTTGGGGATGAGTGGCTGGAAAGCTGCTTGGCAGAGAGGGATCTAGGGGTGTTGGTCAACAGTTGACTGAACATGAGCCAGCAGTGTGCCCAGGTGGCCAAGAAGGCCAACGGCATCCTGGCTTGTATCAGAAATAGTGTGGGCAGCAGGACCAGGGAAGTCATCCTTCCCCTGTACTCAGCACTGGTGAGGCCAGATATGTTGAGTTTTGGGCCCCTCACTCCAAGAAGGACATTGAGGTGCTGGAGCATGTCCAGAGAAGGGCAACGAAGCTGGGGAAGGGTCTGGAGCACAAGTCTTAACGAGGAGCGGCTGAGGGACCTGGGGTTGTTCAGCCTGGAGAAGAGGAGGCTGAGGGGAGACCTTCTCGCCCTCTACAACTGCCTGAAAGGAGGTTGTAGTGAGGTGGGCGTCGGTCTCTTCTCCCAAGTAACAAGTGATAGGACAAGAGGAAATGGCCTCAAGTTGCGCCAGGGGAGGTTTAGATTGGATATTAGGAAAAATTTCTTCACAGAGAGGGTTGTCAAGCATTGGAACAGGCTGCCAGGGAAGTGGTGGAGTCCCCATGCCTGGAGGTATTTAAAAGCCGAGCAGACGAGGCGCTTAGGGACATGGTTTAGTAGTGGACAGGTACGGTTGGACTCGATGATCTCAAAGGTCTTTTCCAACCAAATGATTCTATAATTCCATGATTCTATGTATATATACGTGACCTCAGAGAATAAATGAATATTAGTGTTTCACCCTAACACTGAAATAATTTATATACTGCTCTAACATACATAGGTATAAATACGTACAAGTAAGACATATGAGGCACAGACTTACTTGGGCACTGGTACGTGATTGTCCGCATGACACAGCTCTTGTCACCTTCTCTGACATAACATTGGCTCATGCCAGCCAGCACTGCCCCAATGCCAGGCATGATTTCGAAGGCATCTCTTGCCAGGGACCAGAGGATAAGATTTCAGGGTAGAATGAATTACACAACAAAGAGAAAATCTAAACCCAGTGTTATGGTTTAATCTGGCAGGCAGCTAAACACCACACAGCCACTTGCTCACTTCCCCCGCCACAGTGGGATGGGGGAGAGAATCAGGGGGGAAAAAAGTAAAGTTTGTGGGTTGAGATAAAGACAGTTTAATAAGACAGAAAAGGAAGGAAAAATCATAATAGTAATTATAAAAGAATATACAAAATAAGTGATGCACAATGCAATTGCTCACCACACGCTGACAGATGCCCAGCCAGGCTGCCAGCAGTGGTCGCTGCCACCCGGCCAAATCCCCTGTTTATACACTGAGCATGACATCATATGGTATGGAATGTTCCTTTGGCCAGTTTGGGTCGCTTGGAGGGGCATCTGGTACACCTGGAATCGACGGCCCCAGGGGTGGAAACACAGCCTTACCATTTTCCATGGAATGATCCAGACTGCACTGGAACAGAGTGAAGCTCTGGAACGCAAGCAATACACTGATGACATCATCGTGTGGGGTAACACAGCAGAAGAAGCTTTTGAGAAGGGGAAGAAAATAGTCCAAATACTTCTGAAGGCTGGTTTTGGCATAAAATAAAACAAGGTCAAGGGACCTGCACAGGAGATCCAGTTTTTACGAATAAAATGGCAAGATGGATGTTGTCAGATCCCAATAGATGTGATCAATAAGATAACAGCTATGTCTCCACCAACTAGCAAAAAGGAAACACAAGCTTTCTTGGGCATTGTGGGTTTTTGGAGAATGCATATTCCAAATTACAGTCTGATTGTAAGCCATCTCTATCAAGTGACCCAGAAGAAGAATGTGCTCTACACCACAGCCAGGGAGAATGGCCCTACCTGGAGCCTCTGGCAGAAAGCACCACGGGAGACTTGAAGGCGACCCCTAGGGTTCTGGAGTCGAGGATACATGGGCTCGGTGGGCCCATGACACCTCAGGTCATCAAGGAAGAGATGCAACATATAGATGGGCTTGTGATCGAGGGGTGGACATGCCCATGGACACTATTGCACAGGGTATCCATGAATGTGAAACGTGTTGCTATCAAGCAAGCCAAACGGTTAAAGCCTCTCTGGTATGGAAGACGATGGCTGAAATATAAATATGGAGAGGCCTGGCAGATTGGTTATACCACACACCCACAAACCCACCAAGGCAAACACCATGTACTTGCAATGGAGGAAGCGACCACCGGATGGCTGGAAACATATCCCGTGCCCCATGACACTGACCAGAACACCATCCTGGGCCTTGAAAAGCAAGTGCTATGGCGACATGGCATCCCAGGAAGAATTGAGTCATGGGACTCATTTCCGAAACAACCTCATAAACACCTGGGCCAAAGAGCATGACATTGAGTGGGTATATCACATTCCCTATCATGCACCAGCCCCCGGGAAAACTGAACGATACAATGGACTCTTAAAGACCATCCTGAGAGCCACGGGTGGTGGGACATTCAAACATTGGGATACGCATTTAGCAAAAGCCACCTGGTTAGTCAACACCAGGGGATCTGCCAATCGAGCTGGCCCTGCCCAATCAAAAAGCAGCAAGGATATTTTACCCCATACAGCAACATGCCGTTCCAGAACTTGTATCTTTGTGAGACGAATATGGAAACTGAGGTTTTCAAAGTGTGCAGTGGGCTTGGGAATAACAAAACTGCATCCGGGAGAGCTGCAAGACAGGGAGACAAAGAGAGATGGCCAGGTTTCTGACGTAGCCTTAACTGTCATAGAGAGGTAATAGAAAACTCAGAGCTTTCAATTTAAAGTGGCATGCTAGTGCAGTGAATTAGTTGGGGTAAGAGAGTAAAGAGCTCGTAACCGGCTTATGAGCACTATCCATATTGTGGAATGGCTTTTGTTCCATCTCTAACTTATTTCCTTCTTAATAAGCGGAATTGCTTCTCCAAGATAATGTTTCACAAATGCAGCCTCAGATCCTTAGCTTTGGTTCTCAGAGCAGGAGTCTATTTTCCTTTAATAAAGTATACCCTGAATAAAAGTTTGATTTCTGCAACCCTATCCTACAGGAATAAAATCTGAAATTCATGTGAGCCATTCCTTAAAATTGTGTTAGGGAACTGACAGCATGCTTCAATAAGCTTTGACAAAATCACAGGGAAAAGTAAACACAATAAATGATTTTTGGACAACACAAGACAGCAATCTTTTAGCCATGTTAATAAAAAGGAGGCCACATCAAGGGAAAAGAAGTTAGTTTAGAATGCTTCTTTTCCTCCCACCCTTTTTTCTTCTGTGAGAAATTTAAAGATTCCACAGTGTACAATTTTTGCATGAAACGGTGAACTATGTTCTGACTGAATTCAAGTTTTAAAGGCAATGGAAATATTTACATTTTAAACTGAACCTCTTATACTTTGTCTATAATACTGCCTCATTGCTCATTGCTGTTCAGTCTAAGGTTTATTAAAAAAATATAGACTAATGTGAAGAATAATACATAAAATAATAACTGATACAGAATTTTGTTCATTTGTGTTGGGTTTTGTTGATACTCATTATCCCTATTTTATTAAAAAAATCAGGAAATATTAACACCTCAATAGCTAAATTCCATTGTAATTACACAAAACACTGTTGTTTTCTAATGTGAATTCTGGAATTCTTGGCATTACATGCTATCTTTTTCAGATTTCACTTATATCAGAGCTAACTGAAAAAACAACAAAGGCAGGTCTGTAAAAAGAAATACTTAATTTGTAATTTTTTTCTATTTCTCTGTATAATTTGATTGTTATTGAGATGGCGTTAATAGTTTGCCCAAAATGTCTGATTGGAGGAACAGTCTGGAGTAGCTATTAGGAATAGCTATTTTTCTCATATTGCATGTGGACATTTATTCTGTGATTTTTCTGTGACCTTCCTGACTGTTAGGAGATGAATTAAGCTAAACTGGATAGAAGCATGCCATTTCATTCTGTGTTTGTAGGAAATAATGTAGCAACAGCATAGCAAATGTGATGCCTGGTAGGAGGGGAAGGTGGTTTTTACTTTGGAAGAAGATTGATTTCCCTCATTTGTACTCTGACTCTCACGTTGACATGCTCACAGGCACCACGGCACATGTGTGCCCAGCCACTGAATCGTCCTCACAGTTTCTGGGCTCCTCTTAAGCGTGCAGTCACGTTTGGATATGTCCTTTGCATCCTTACAGAGCTAAAAGCCATCAGTCCATCCTTTCCTTTCTCTCTAACTTTGTTCTTCTGGGAAAAGACGTATAGAGATATCTGTTAATATCTCGATGGCCTTCTGCTACTTTCTCACATGTAACATAGTGATTGCCAACTCGCAGTCTTTAGACCCTCAGGAGTCCTGATTACTTCAGAAGTATCTGTGAAAACTGACAAGAAATATTAGAACACAGCTGCTCTGCATTTATACACGCGACGTTCATATGGGAGCCTGCAGCCTGACATTAAAAAAAAATAAAAATCAGAGGTACAGAAACTGACAGAGGTTTCAAATTGCTGTCCCAAAGCATTCAAAATGGCCTAAAAATCATACTAGATTTTGTATGGTTTTCCTTGTTTCTGTTTATATAGCTCATCATCATTGGTTCAAGTTCTTATAGCTGCAGGTGTCTTACTGCTCCTTTAAAGGATATCGCATCTGTTAAGAGTGTGGAATAGCAGCATTTATTTGAAGTCACTACACACAATGTGATTTAAATTCTCACCTTAACCTTATTGATGATTTTGTTTTGCAGTTAAGTCCATTACAAAGAACTGAACCTGCAATCCAAACTCTGCTTGACCCATCCACCCTCTTTGTCTTCAAATAATGCCACTGTTTACTCCTGAGCAAACTCCTTATCTTCTCAGAGGGATGTAGAATAATTAATTCAGCACAGTCTGTAGAGCCCAGGTTAAGTGTGAAGTAATGATAAAATGAAGCAGAAAAAGCATACTTTTTTACCGTGCCGCTTTGATAAGTTATCCATAAAATAACAAACGTAAGACCTTGTAAGGCTTGTGTGATACAAGAAGCATGTTGTGCTTAAGTTTAAAATGGAAAACCTACACAGAACTGGGAGGGGGGAAAAACAGGAAAAAAGAGCAAAATAGGTGTCAGTCATAGGACTGTGTTTTTGCTGTTCCTTTGCAGGAACTTTGAATACATTTCATCATATTCACCAGAACATACTGAGAGATAAGCTGAATGTATATCATGCTCCTCAGCTCCTTTGACTGTGCTGACCATGGTGGTCTCCAGCAAATCATCAAGATGACTGGATATCCAGATCAGGATGGTTGAAAAGCTTTTCAGTAAAACTGAAAGCCATGAATCTGTCAATTAAAATATGTATGCACATACATTACTGCCCCAGACTCGCTTTACTGTTCACAAGGCTGTGTAGGTACACCAGAAACTTCCACCATATCTGCGTTATCAGCAGGACACATACACAGTTCCTCGCCTATGATGATAAGCTCCTGGAAGAGAAATCCCTTTGTTGTATAAAAGTCAATCTCTCTGCATTTCAAAAGCAACTAGTAAGAAGCTCACTACACTGAGTCTGCAGATGCCCTTTGGAGAAGGACTACTAATTAATGAGCATAACGTGGAGTCAGATAAGATATCATTAGAAGCAGTAGCAGTCAGGTGATGATGATGTGGAGTAACAATTTAATTCAGTTTCATCCTTTGTCAAATCTTATAGCTGTTTTAAACTTCCATAAGCAAGTTCTATGCATCTTCTATGTTTATAGGTACTTTATGAGCTGTTTCACTATGAAGGAGTATATAAAAATCCTTGTATTGATATCTCAGTTGTGGGGCATCTGTATTGCATCTCAATATCTTTATTCTTTAACACAGGGAGTTTCTTTGTTTCAGAAAGTTTATCGTATCTTTCAGTGATCTGAAGAAAGAGTGAATATGTCAATTTTCACATACTCCTCCTACCCTTCTTGCATTCTGCCTCATTTTACTTGATATAAACTTTTTATTTTTTCAAATCAGGCTTTCTTCCTCCTTCCTCTCCTTCAGACTCTGTATCACAGAGTGTGCTCTTTTCACTTTAATTCTTTTGGTCTGTAAGTAATTTTACGTAATCATAATAAAAAAGAAATGTCAGTTTGGGGAAAACAATTGGTTTATATGCCAGAACCTTTACTGCTACAATCGCACTGCCCCAAAAATTAACCGAGGAGAAAAAATTGCACAGGTGACATTATGTATCTGAAGAGACTAAGTAATTTTAATAATTTTAGGACATTTTATTATAAGATGTTTCTTCTGTATGACTTAGGATGGATGATTAAAAATTGGTGCAGAATTTTATTCTCCTAATTTTTAAATTATACAGCAGGTGGTGGGGATGGTGAGTAACAAGGAGAAAGATACTCTGCATGAAATGTACTGTGAAGTTTTGCATGCTTATGAAATCAATTGAAATAATTTCCTGCAAGAGTACGGAAGCAAATACAGATAATACTTTAATAGTAGTTCTTCGGGACTTTGGTGCACAGGTTAGAAAAGAATCAACATGGGTGTAGATCCATGTCTTTATTTTTCTACCTTATGCAATTCTACCTGTATTCATGACTTGTTTAGAAATATCTAAAAAGTCGTTGCCATTGTGCCTCAAATAGGAGACTAAGAAAAAGTTGAGCAGCCAGGTATGTTTGACAAACAGCTCAGCCTTGAAAAAGAAACTGCTTACGATCAGTTCCAATCATTAACTCTCTGACATTTCTAATGTGATCTCTTCCAGGGATGAGACCCTGAGGCACCAAAGTAGCATCCGAAACACTGCAAACAGTGAAGTCCTGCTTCAGAAGTGAAGTAGCAGCAGAAAGAAACCTTAAACAGCATCAAATAGCTGTAACAAAAGCACTTGTCTCAGCTTTCTGTGAACGTGAGAGAAGCAGTTTGTCTTTGCTGCAGGCATTAATAACAATGCAAGAAAGCCATTATCCGCCCAGTGCATTAAAAAGGCATATAAAGAATGGTATAGCAAAGACTTTCTGGCTCAGTGGACGCTCAGAAACCACTGGACTATGCGACGTTAGACAGACACCACTACCAATTGTTAGAGCTGAGGTTATCATGTACACAAGATGGCCGGAAGCACTATTTAGCAGGCCATTTTTGCACAAAGGTTATATTTTTTGCATTATTATTTGCTTCACAGAGAACATACTTCATGTAGACTTCATCATCCTTACACATTGTCTTGCAATTTTCTGAGCTGCAATATGTTCAGTTTACGTAAGCAATAAGTGATGGTTGCTAGACAAACATGCACTTTTGATAGAATAGTTATTTTATTTGAAAATATGCTGAAACAAATGAAATTCACTTTCCTTGTACAGCATGACTGTAATGGCTTTAACATAGCTCACAGCAGTAAATTAACAGCTAATTATCTTTATCCTGAAACTTCTTAGGATAGTGTTCTGGGTCCATCAAAAGGCCCCTGTGGTATTCCTGATGTACTACTGATGAATATTATCTATGCTTATTTTAAGGCTTTTTCCTTCTATTTATAGGTTCTTCCCATTATCTTAAGCTGGTAAAGAAATACAGGAGACTTGACTAACAGGACATAAGCTAAAAACACAGGAAAATGTATGCTAATGAAAAAAATTTCTATTTCTCGAAAAGTAAGTCTCTCCTTGGAAATGCTAATTGGCAATGCAAAGAAGATACTTTGTTTCAAAAAATAGACTGAATTGACATTGCTATGTTAATTTATCCAATTAAAACTGGTCAAATATGCATTCACAGGGCTTAGGGTTAACAGGTAGGGGTTGTATTTCACAGTCAGTTAGAAACTTGACAGTCGAGGTTCAAGGTTATTTTATACAGTTTTTGTACATAAATTTCTAGCACCTAAAGCCAAATTTACTTTTAAGGCTGTTTTCCTTGGCTAAACTGAGAGAAAAAAAGAAAAAAAGTCTTCATTAGTCTGCTAGTTAACATAATTGCACTAATTTACCACAAACTCAAAACTAATATAAAACCAAACAAAATGACACTGCTGCACAGTGACTCACGTTCTTATTTCTAATATATTGACAAATGTTTAGTTTTGAGAAAATACAGTTTCTCACTGCTGCCAGAGGAAGCTGTATCAACCGTGAACCCCTTGCTGTCTTCTTTATTCTCCCTCAGACTTTTGCTCTTTGGACAACTTAACTCATATTTTTTAAAATTTAAAACAAAACCCACAAAGATGAATAAGGTAAACTCCTAATAGCCACCTTTACTAAATACAATACGAAAAGCTTCCTAATATACATGCTCAGGTATTGGATTTTGAAGGCTTCTGAAACAAAACAAATTGGGACTCAGTAGGAAATTTGCAGCTGAATAAGGGCTTCTAACTTTTCTTCTATTTTACATCGTCAGGTTAATGACAGTTTCTGAAACATTTCTTGCATCTGAAAATGTAGTCACTGCAGTTCAGAAAAGATGTATCAATGAAAGACTGTAAGCTGCTTATGGCAATTTCTCTCCCATCTGTAACTGATGTTTAAAAGTAAACAAAAATTCCCACTCCACTGGGGATGGAAAGCAAAGTCTGAGTATTTAGAGATTTGTATTTTGGCTCCTATTACAATTTCAATATCTGAAATTCAATGTTTGTGTTCTTTTAGCTGCTCTCTAAGTCATTTAATAAGTGTAAAGAGACAATACCAACTAACTTACATAACAGCACCTAACAAACTGGATTTCAACAGCTGACTGAAGTGGTCACAAAAATCCCTTTACATGTAGAAAAAAAAATTAAATACAGCTTAGAAACACATGTCAATAATGAATCAGTTGGGATTTACTAATCTAACCAATAAGCACATAAACTGAACATTCATGTGGTTGAATTTCTAAACTACTTTGCAGCATTTAATTTTTTTTTTTCTTTTTAGCTGGATTTCCTACTACTAATCCAGAACAGGAAAACCCAAGCCGTTTTAAGCAGTTTTTTCCAAATGTGTTCATTTTTTTCTGGCAAGATAAACTCGTCCTGGATTTCTGGAGCAATTGATGTCCCTCTACCTCTGAACATCTGCAGCTCAGCTGCTGCCCACGCAGTAGTCCCAGCCTGGCCTTGGCATGCCTGGAGCTCATGAGCACATTCCCTGTGCAGCAGTGTTGTGGTGCACAAGTCCTCTCATGTAGGTGCTTGTGGCTGCAGTGAGCCTGCACCTTGCAGCTGAAGTGTCCAGGGGCATGTGCTAGACTCTCTGCATCTGTGACGCACCAGAGCTCTGGACCATTGCAATAAAAATCCAATCTTTCCCTTGAAAACTGAATTTACTGTGCGTTTCTAAAGTAACTGTGTAAAAATGTGCAAACCAGTCTGTCCAAGACAAAAATGTGGAATGTGACCCTTGTGCACTCCAGTTTGAGAACTAGCTGGGCAAACACCTAGAAACAAATATCACTAATCCTGTGAGACTTCAGATGAGAAACCAGACACCTACAACTAGGAATTATTTTTCAATACCTATGTTTTTTGAGCCACTTCAGAGAAATACCAAGACAGAGATGCTCAAGATACACAGCATCTTTTATAAAGAGGCTTAAATATTACATGTAAATATTACTAGAGAGGTTCAAATGTCTGCATATGTGTCAACTGCACAAAATCATGTAAAAGTCTTCTGTACTTTGTTCAGATGTTTAACCCAAAACTGCTTCACATCGAAAACTAGAGTGAATGAAGTCTGGATATCATTAAAGTACATTGAAAATCTTTTTGAATGCCAGCTGTAAAAAATATGTCTAATAAATCATCAAACATACATTTTATTCAAAATTAATCCTTTCCTAAATATCAATGTACTTAAGTGTGCAAGAATGAAACATATCCAACCACAAAGGATGATGACAAAATATTTTACAGATTTCTCTTTTGAACCATGGTATTAACTCTATACGACTTTAAGAATACCTCCATGAGAACAGAGACATGATACTGAAACGTTAAATACAAGTTCTACATATCAAGTACAATCCTTTGTTCCCGATACTTACACTGTCAAAGACTAATGCTATAAAAGCCTATTGAAATATGCAGTGAGTGGGTTAAAATTATTCCTTCTGAAGAGCATTTTTCTCCCTACTTGTTAATGGAAGAACATCCATTCTAAAAAAAGTGAGTGTAATTGTGATAGACACCACTAAATGTATTTCAAAAATATTTCTTGCACCCTGGATTATTTCTAATGAGTTCCACTTACAGACGACTGAGTTTGTATACAGAAAAGATTAAAAAATGCTTGGATAATGACATTTGCAACTGGTTCATATATATATGTTTGTATGCATATATGTTACTTATAAATGCAATTAACCAGATATGTCAGTTATCAAAGAAAGCATTCTGGTTATATCAACTCCCTTTCCACTTCCCTTTCACTGTCTTTGCCTTTATTAACTGAAAGTTATATAATATTCCCTTCGCTTCCCCCCTCCCCAGGCCCCAAACTTGCCGGCTGACCTGCCACAGATCAAGGACAATATGCAGCACCTCAGCTGAAAAGTGGAAGCAATGCGACACTATTTACACACAGTAAAAATTAAGTATGAAGCAAAAGTTATTTAAAATTACATTCTGTACAGAGGTAATGACCTTACCAACTTCAAACCAAATAATAAGCAAAGGTCCTTTTCACATTAGAAAACAACCTTCTCAGAAGCAAACAGTCACAATAAAATGTAAAGCTCTATGTCATCAAGAAGGAAAAAGCCAAAATCCTTTGCATTTCTTCTGACTCAAAGGAAAGTAGTTTGAAGAAAAATAATACATGATATCGGTAGGCGATTTAATTATTTGCTTAAACTTTGGTCATTTCACTGAGGAGATTTAGTAAATGTCCCATTTAACATATCAAAAATACTAAACTGTGGGGCATCTTTAAGATTCATATCAGGAAAAACCACAAGCGTACAAGTGTCTCCCCATGCTACAATCACAAGGTATGTCTTCCAGCTGCATGCGCACAATAAATTTCTTTGCGCATCTTTGATTATGATGAAACAGTCCAGAAAGACCAGACTAGTTTGTTCAAAACAAACACAAGATTGTCAGGAGCTGGAATCAAATCTGGAGAAAATGCTTGTTGTGAGAAAAAATGTCAGCTAGGTTACAAAGCAAATTATAGCCCTGAGTGAGGACAGTCACCCTAAGGGTTGTTAAGGGATCGCCACAGTTGGAGAGATACTGCATTATCAGATTGGGTGCAGAGTCCGTATATCAATAACCTCACTCCCAGGAAGCAAATGGAACAAACATGGGGAAACATTGCCTTTCATACGTTAAGTTTTCTATAATTGCCAGTCATACTTTACCTCTTAATCAGAATTCAAACAGACGAGCTGTACTTTTCCATATGTGCATCATTAAATCATATAAATGAAACCCCCAAAACAGGCATTTGGGGATTAACATACGTTAACTGAATTTCATATTTTATCCTAAATTACGACAATCAGTCAAAATACAAGTTTGTGTATAATACTTAATTCAGAAAAGCACAAATTTATTGTATCAAGGAAATGCTGAGCACAGGCTAGTTTTGTATGTATTCATCTCAAGTAAACTTCAGTTTCCTTTTTTTTCTTCCTCAGCAGGTGAGAAATATATTTTCATATACAATGGTGGAATTTTTTTTCCACACATTGCAAGAATTATATTGTCTTACCAGACATTTTTAAAATTTTCTTTCCTTTCCGTACTTCTATTTTTGCCATGCTCTGAAACTTACATTGAAATACAATTTCTAATGTGCTTCTGTATTTTCTTGTGTCAACACAATTATGATTTACTGGTCACAACACATAGTGTTGGGATACTTCTAAAATATATGTAGAAATCGATTATATTCATATATTTAAAAATAATATTGCATATAAGGTTGTAAATTTATGTTAATGGTCCCAGAATTTACAATGCATGAGTATTACAAATATATGAGAAAATTAGTCAGTCTTTGAAAGCTTTGCTTGCCTGAGTTGCTATGAGTTTTTACGTATATTTCTGAGCTTTACTCTGGTTCCTTTGGAAAAAATTCTCATGTAACCTTCTGGCACTTTAGAAACAGATGGACTTTCATTGCTGTCTAGTTTTGTCCTTCTGTGTCATTTCTTTCTCCTTTGATGGGAAGTGGAATGGACTACCTAAATATTTATGACCCTGTGATCAGGCCTCCTGCTAGCACTCCATTTACCCTTTAGCACTTAATCAGGATGGGCATATTTAAAACATCAAGCCTGAATCTTGGCCTTCCTGTAGTCAAAAGATATTTTTCCATAGATTTAAACAAGTTCATGACTTCATTCTCTGAGGCCAGCTTCTTCGGAAAATGTTCTTGTGTTATTTGCTAGCAGTTAGTTGTTACCAAGCACTTCAGATACAACAGGGTTAGCAAGGACAGTGTAAACAGCTCTCAAAAGTAGTGCTAGGATGACTTCTGTAATAATTTCCAGATAGTCCTTTATGCCTCTTTATAAATTTCTGAGTTTGAATTTTTTTAATTTTATTTTTCTCAGACTGCGTAAGTATCATTCACAATATATTGAAAATAATCACTTTCATGTTATTCTATTACACTAATTCTACCACTTAATTTTTCTTTAAATTTTCATACTAAGAATGACTGTCTTTAATTTTATTTCTGTAATCCCACCTGCATACAATCATGGGCTTTTACACAAATTAGGAAGAGATGAGCAAGTGAGAAATGTTATTTTTGATAAATTCATCACGAAGTGTAGCTCTTACAGATACTGACAAATCTTTTCTGGCTTTATTATCATTTTGAAATTGTAGCCATGAAATACAGTACATGCTGATGGAGATAAGAAAAAAGTTGGAACCTCATTTATGTAAATTGTTGAATCTCAGTTTAGTTTAAATTTTATTTCAGATCTTCAGTCTAGACCAGAAAGAGGTTTTTGAATCTTGGAGTAAATGTTAAACTAGAGAGGCTCAATTTACTGTTTCCATTCTGGGTGTATCAATGGGATTTGATGGATACAAGACTAAAAGCAGCATCTGGATATTAAGTAATTGAACAAATTAACAAAGACATTAACAAAGACAACAAATTCACAGTCCATTTTGAATTACTTCACTATAAAGTGGGCATGTTTTTTTTCTCTTTTTATTTTTCCTGTGTAAAATTTCACATATGTATAGAATTATTTTCACATAGACTGCATAGTCAACCATTGTATTTAGAATATGTATCTCAACCTCTGCTTTGAAATGTTGGTGTCTTCATTTAAGCTCTTAATGAAAAATTCAGGTCTACTCTCTGATGTCTACATCAATGTTGTTCTGGATTTTAGAAAACTGATATCAAGAACCAAAATTAGTGACAGAAAAATCTCAAGGTGATTGAAAGAGGTGACATATAATGTGTAAAAAATGTAGGTGTCAGGATAGAAAACCATAATTTGTAATTCCTTTGTAAATGGAAACAACACGAACCTAATGGCAAGACCTATCAATCAATATAATTAACAGAATTGTTGACCAGCTTCATATGATCTGGTTTTACTTTTCACTGATCCTAACCTTATACAAAAAGGTCAACAATTAAATTTTAACTTAACCATTTACACATAGCTCCATTTTGAAAAACAGATGTCAGGTTGCATAGCTCACTGCTGTAACACAGCACAGACTCTGTACTTGTGAAACAGGCTGTTATAGATGCCTATAGATATAAGTATATAACTCCAAGTGAACAGCAACCAAATTTTTGGTCCACAAAGTTTTTATGTAGCATCATTTGACTTGTTTTGGCCCACAGGCAGCACGAAGAGGAAGAGAAGGGTATAAAAGGTTATTAATGCTCTGTGTCAGTTACAAAGTGTGGAGATTAGGTATGTTAAAGAGAAAGGTCCAGGAAAGTGAGAAAAAAATAATTGTGCTAGTTATTACCCTGCCCAGTATAGAACAAGAACTGTATAGAACATTCTCCATACAGCGAGTCTGCCTGTGCCTCTTGTAGTTCATGGCAAGACCTCAGCCAGTGGCATGGAGAAGGAATTTATGAGTTCAAGAAAAACTTGTGGACCCAGTAGTCAATTAACAAAGACCAAAATCTATTTGATGTGAGGGATAGCCCCCATCTTCTGTATTATTTTAAGTATACATTTCTGTCTGCTACTAGCTGAAGAAACCAATCACTAATTAACCAAAAGAGCTGAAAGGCTAATGACCTCTGCAGACCTTCATATTGTTTGTTTGGTGACCAAGAACAGATACGCTTTTGCTCGAATGAAAAAGATCATTATTGCCCACCATGAAACTAGCATCCCTTCTGAACAGAAAACCAAGAGGAATATATTTATATATTTCTGATAAATTTTTCAAGGGTGAAAGTATCTTGAAACGTCATTAAAATAAGGCTCCTAAAATAAGAAACATCATCAGATTTACTATGAAATAAAATTTTAGTATTATTTACACTGGCACAACTTTTACTTACAATATTTATGGCATTTTATGTTCAAAATTTTCCTGGGAACTATTAACATCTTCTCCCTAGAACTTTTCATAAATAACTCAGTATAGTACTTTCTTTAAAATTCTGAAAAGACAACTATTAACTCAGTGTTTCAATGAAGAAGTAAACTGAGATGAAGACTGAATGGGAGTAAAAGAGATATACATTATATTATTTCTCCGTATGTAATATTTTCATTATAAGTCTGTCAGTCAGTTCAGAAGACTCACCAAAGAGCAATGTAGGATTACTGTTCCTGGTCTTTAATTTTGATCACTCTTTGCTTTTAAACTACTGCACACAGGACTACCACACCTAAGAGCTCAGAGATGCTCTCAGGTCCTCAGGACAGGTGCTCACACAAAGTTCTTAATTGACTGGGTGTTGAGAGACAGGTGAGAGTATATTCTTGGAAATAAGGCAGGGATGCAAAGAAGCACTTTCTGA
>VYZW01027300.1:7396-17431 GCA_013401315.1 Balaeniceps rex
ACAAAAGAAACAAATGCTGGACTGCTGCTCGGAGATTAGGATGATACCAGATTCAGTTCATGGAACTGCATGCTAAGGAGAAAGGTCTGGCCATTTTGTTGTACTTTTGCACAAGGAATACGTAATAGTCAGTACGTCTTCTAACAACCAGAAAACATAACCCAACTTCACGAGAGAGAATGAATGAATGAATTGTGTAAGCATTCCTAGCAGTGTCTTTTCCTCCATAGCTTTAGGCACAGCAATGAGCAGTGTCCTCTTCCTGTTCTGACCAGATCATGCCAGAGGCTTACCTGATCCTGCGGATCCATTTTTGTCATCATTCTGTCTTCCAGAAGGTTAAAGGTAAGTACTTGCAGAACATAAAGCTGGTGTGCCATTTCATTATTGATGGCCCTCTGTGCCCTGATAACATGCTGCAAAGAAAGAGAGCCTCCGGTGAATGCCATCTTATCAGAAAATTACATCAGGTGCACTCAGGTGTTTCCAGTTCTGTAAGTATGTGTTTGCTATGCAATAGTGTATGTATACTCCAGAAAAAAGAAAATCAAACCAGGACTAATGCTACTGATTCAGGTACTATAGAAATAACTTTAAGGGACAGGACTTTACAATAACAATGCACCGAAGCTTTCTCCTTCTAGCCACTAGATAGAGCCTGTGCATATGTTGAGAAGTGGCATTAAAAAAATTTTTCTTCACTTTGAAGAAAAATTAACTCCTTACCAAGAGCATTAGAGCTGCACACACAACCAACGAATACAGTAATATAACAGGGCTACCACTGCAGGAGTTAACATCATACCACAATCCTACCTCTACCAGACAACTCCATTCTGTATGAGGAAGACTGCTTAGAAATACATTAGCATACAATGCCCCCCCATATGTGCAGAATGATCCCATTCAGAAAGCAGATACCAAACTGATGGACAATTTAAAAATCCCTGGTGTGCCAAAAAACACCAAGTGGTTCTATACGGGAAACAGACTCAGGTCACTAAACACAGCAGAGCATACATAAGAAGAGTCATCAAGGAGGAGGTGGATACAGCAACTGATATTGTACAGCTCCAGAGCATAAAAGAATGTCTGCCAAAAGGCACTGGAGCATTTTACGATAGTATATGAACACCTAAGAATATTATCCACATGCTTATACTAAATTTCTTATGAACACAAGCAGTGTAAAAATATGCCTTCTGAAACAAATTCTGTGGGGTTTTGTATGCATCGTTGAAATTATGACAGTGAACAAGAAAGAGTGAGGGCTTGTTTGGTTGTTGTTTGATTTGTTTTACACTGCCTAGTATCTCATAACAGAGAAAGAGCACTTTCCCTTGCTCCCTTGAAGATATAATCTACTCTAAGGTCAAAGGCAAAATCCCTCTGATTTTCCATGAGAGCAGATACAAGTCTTTTATTACATTCATTAACTTGACTCTGAACTATATTTCATGCTTCTTTTGTGCAAGTGGTGACAAATTGTGTGCAACTTTATATCAAGACAGAATAATCTGTAGAACTGAAAAACACAGAGGTTCATTTTGCAAGATAGAAAGCCCTGTGCAGCTTGCTCAGCTGTCATCAGCTCCAAACCTTAACACAGAGGAATTGCTATAAATTCCTCAGACAGCCCCTCATCTGCACAATAAAGTTCACATTGTCCATGGGAAGACAATGCTTGAAGTATTATTCTTTTATTTAGTATTATATTTTCATGAAGAAACCACAATTTATTTGACTGGGAAAATACCCTTTCTGATAATCAGTTTTGAACCCTTTCAACAACCACACCTTTATCTCATATATTACAGGCTTCAAAACATATCAAAATACAAGTTCAATTAAAATATATTAAGATAAAACCTATGAACACCAAGACTGGAGTCACCTTTTCTCTCTGCTAGTGAAAAATAACTTCGAAAATTATATACTTACAGTTAAGATGATGGAGCGAAGCTGCTTTTGTGCCAAAATGTTTGCCATTTCCTGATTTAGTTTAAAATAAATAAATAAAAATTAGCCAGAAGCAGGTATTTTAGTGCCATACCTAGAAGAACACTGACTTAAAAGGTTTTAGTCTAAAGTTTCTGCAGTGTTACTTATAAATGAAATGAAGCAGCATATCAGCTATACAACTGTATGCGTTATTTTGGGGGTCACAAACTCAGGTTACACTACTATGAGAAAAGGGGCAAAGAAAGTGAAAAAGTGTGTCACAAGCTGAGGACTTTGATGATCCAAAAACAGGAATGAAAGACCTCAGAAGAGACCTCTGTGGGTTAAACAGAGTATTTATACACACTTGTTCAAGCACAACCTTCCCCTGCCAAACAACACTGAAGGAAGCACGGATGGAAGCCAGCCAGGACTTTAAAACAAGACGTCAAGCAACATGCTTATCTATATTAATATTTTGGCTGTTTTAAAGTCAAGTGTTCTAACTTTCACTCAGTAAATCAGCCTACAACTCGGTACTGTTTCATCATAGCAAATAATACTTCTCCCCTGTATTTTGGTACCAACGTTGACATTGGTCTGCTATTTTGTCTTAAATTAACTTCTCTTTCTAGACCTGTCTGAAGTCACTATCAAGGTGAATATGCTTTTACTTTCATTCTTAAGCAGCTGATCCCAGCTGTTCATGCTGCAAATTGTCCTACAATGCATAGGAGGGAATATTTTATGCTTATCAAGCATGAGACTCTAATCTTAACCATCCTACAAGTCCATACCTCATTTTTAAGTTCCATGATCGTTTCCATCAATATAGAAATATATGTGTGCGTGCGTGTGTGTGTGTATGTGGACATATGCTAGCATATGCAATGCATACAACTCACAGTAATTATCATCATGTAATTGTTTTTAAATTCTTGTTTTCAAAATGTACTATTTAAGGATTTGGATAACATATTGCACACTGCTATTTAGACACTGTTTATACGTACACAAAGGGGTAATGTTTGGAATTAGTAGATCATTGATTGGAAATAGAGCTCATGTATCACAGCCTTACATAATACAGCACAACAAATCACATCAACGCTGACATATGCTTAAGGACATTCTTAGGATGCACTGTGATTCTGTGCAGTTGGCACCATATCAAAAATATTGTTCACATTCAGGAGAAATAAATTTAAAAAAAATTCCTGTTGATCTTTGTGAGAGTTGAAGAGTAATATAGAGTACATACTGGTTACTTTTATATAACAAACAAGAAACTAGAAAAGAGGAAAACTGAGAGTATTGCATAAAACAGACACAGAGTTGGATTGCTGAAACACGGCTGCAGAAACAATGTAAATAAAGCAAGTGTTGGGGTGAGAACTTGCTTGCAGAAAGAAATTAATTCTCATTTTGAGACAGGAGGCAGTCATGGACGTTGACTATTTTCTTTATACCAGATAAAGGGTGCTGCAACAGAACACGAGAACAATAAGGAAGGAAGAAGGGACCAAAGACAAGAGAAATGCAGCTTTAGTTTTTAAGCCTTTTCTGGCTGAGCAGGTTTCAATTGCACATAACAGCAAAGGAATGAATGATACAGACGCTTCCATCTCTTTTGGAAACGCATAATTGAGCTGCAGGGGGAGTGCCAGGCACATGATACATTTCACATTACGGGGAACAGACTGCCTGGTTTTGTCAAAGTATATCCACTGCCAAAAGATGGACAGGTAAAGAGTATGAGGTAGTCTTTTCTGCATTCAAGGTAAAAAAAAAAAAGGAAATTATTTTTTTTTTTTTTACTTTTTGGAGAAGATTATCAAATTGTCACTTCTTTTTTATACCTGTAATTTTAAAAGCTTTTATTGGGATATTGTTTTTTGTCACTGGACCAAAAACTGATAGGAGCAACAAGCATTCACAAATATAATTACTGCAACAAAATCAACTTTGTCTCCAAGAAGGCTATGTGGCTATTAGGAGCTGATGAGCTGACTCTTCTGAAATAAGTACTGTAGCAACAGATGAGAACAAGAATTTTTTGACAAAATTTGCCATAGCAACACATCTGTAAAAATGCAGACAACTGCCCACAAAAGTGTTTCAAACATTTGCAGTATCATTTCAATGCTCAAACTCACAGCTCTTCTGATAAAGATTTTTTTTTTTTTTTAAATAACCTAGGTTTCTCTAGATGATTTGGTCTTGACAGTGGCAGACGAAGCAAAGCAACAAGGGAGTCCTCATTAAATAAGAAAAATGTTGAACCTCTTGGTTTTTTGCATTATAGAAATAGAAAAGGAAAAAAAAAAAGAGGGGAAGGAATTCAGATACCAGCACCAATTTAAATCCTTTCCTTAACTGCAGTGCAGTCATCCACACCCTGCCAGTCCCTGTAAGACAGCAGCAGGGAGGGTGCCGAAGCTCCTAGAGTCATACGGGGTTTGGTGTAGTTTCTCACTCCTAGCCATATTAGTGGTGAGTTGGTGTCCTGGTTTCAACTGGGATACAGTTAATTTTCTTCCTAGTAGCTGGTATAGTGCTGTGTTTTGGATTTAGGATGAGAATAATGTTGATAACACACTGATGTTTTAGTTCTTGCTAAGCAGTGCTTACACTAAGTCAAGGATTTTTCAGCTTCTCATACTGCCCTGCCAGCAAGGAGGCTGGGGGTGCACAAGAAGTTGGGAGGGGACACAGCCAGAACAGCTGACCCCAACTGACCAAAGGGATATTCCATACCATATGGCATCATGCTGAACAAAAAGTGGGGAGGTTGGCCAGGGGCCGCTGCTCGGGAACTGGCTGAGCATCAGTCAGCGGGCGGTGAGCAATTGCATTGTACATCACTTCTTTTGTATATTCTTTTATCATTATTATTATTTTCCCTTCCTTTTCTGTCCTATTAAATTGTCTTTACCTCAACCCACGAGTTTTACCTTTTTTTCTGATTCTCTCCCTGATCCCACTGCGGGTGGAGTGAGCGAGTGGCTGAGTGGTGTTTAGCTGCCTGCTGGGTTAAACCTTGATAGTGCTGAACAGCACCTTAACTTTGAGGACCCAAAGTCAGATAATTACATGAGACTGCATCACCTCAGTTTGTTGTCTTAGAAAGACAGAATTCAGTAAATATCAGTTATTCCTATCTGGAAGCTAATGGACACCTACCTTCTTCAATGTGTGGTTTACTAATTAACCACAAGATAAACATAACAAGAAACCTAACAGATTCTGAACACTTATTATAAGTTATTAAAGGCTGAAGGAAATTTTCTGCAAGTGTCATAGTTATTAGCCTTCAAGCCAAATCAGGTCTTTATGTTCTAACGATCATAAACTCCATGACTACAATTTTGTGTCACAACAGCAGGTACTACAGGTGAAGTGAAGTCTGCATGGTCTACTGCCATCCTCACTAGATGGTTATGCTGTCAGTGAAACACAGTTTCACTTGCTGGGAAGACCCTGTGGTACTGTCATCTTCAGGAACACATGCCCACTGATTACTATGAAGGTCCTATCTACATCTGACATTGTCTCTCAACTTCAAATAAGACTAAAGCATGCTTTTCACAAAAACAAGGCAGTAGCAACTATTTACAAATGTAAAAAGTGAAATCTTTGTTCTTCTTACAAGGACCTGTCATAGATTTAGGTCAAAATTGACAGGAAGTTTTTATTCCAATTTTTGTTCATTAGGTGCCTTCTTCCCTTAATAACTGAAGACTATACTGGAGGAAGAAGGAAAAAAGGAATAGGGGGGAAAAAAGGCTTTTTTTGAAATTAAACCATGGTTTTACTTTCCCCTGTTGTAATTTTAAAAATATTTTTGAAGCAAAAAAGAAAAATTACCCATTAAGGCTTTGATGTTTGTTTAAACAATCTCCAGCATTTTAAAATGTAAATAAATCTAAAGAAAGTCCTTGTCAGAACTGATCAGCAGCTCTCAGTGAACTTGTTCTGGACACTAACAGTATGTCACCACAAGAATTATCATTACTGTTCCTGGTGACAGAAGTGTTATATAAATAAATGACTAAATCTGTTTTGACACAGGCTAATGACTTGATAAACATGCATAAAACTTCTCTGTTTCGTAACACATCGCATTCCAGCCTCATTTAACAGCAACTAGCAATCTTGAAATATTTCCTTTTGAGACTTCTGATCTCTGGCACTAAAATTAACTTAAAATAGTATACTATAAAAGTCATGAAATGCTTACATGGCAAGATATTTTCATTTTCAAAAGGAATGCAATTTTTATTAAAAAATCTGGGGGGAGGGGAACAGTTTACCAAAAAATAGCCTGGTTTTACAAGCTGTGCTGGCAATGAGTTCAGTACAATAAATACTACAGCCAGCCACAGTCAATATGGTTCATGTGAGGTTACAGGGAACTAAAAAAGCACAGAGGAATGCTTAATCCCTACTAATAATGGTGCAAGATGGAGGTAGCTCCATTAAAATGAATTATATTATAACAGCATAAAACAACAGAACAAGTTTCAATTTGAACTAACTGCAGGAAAAGTGTGACTGGGACAACCGCAGGTATGAATATGACACACTTTTCCTCCAGATATATAGATATACAACAAGACCCAATAACTTACCTGCCTCTTGTCATCCGGTGCTTTAAGGAAAAGTGCATTTATTACTGCTATGGTATACGTCTGGATTTCTTGGTCTGTCCTGTTTGGAACAAAATTATAAACACAACAGAAGAACATGAATACACGCGAGCTGTAGTGCATTACTGCAGGTAGAAGTGGAGGGACTGTTTGCACTTAATGCTAACCATGTAAAGTTAGGCAATCAGTCAAAGTTGGTCATGACCAGGTTGTCTCTATTATTACGAGAGATAAGATGTTCCAGAGGGAGACCTGGCATTCAAGAAAGGTGGAATGAATCACACCCCTGAAGTGCCATTGACCCTCCACTGATTGTATCAGGAGCCCAGACAATCAGCTTCTGCCAGATGCCCAACAGCTAGAGGTAGGAAGAGGAATCTGGAGATGAACCTGCTGGTATTAAAAGCTTTTCAGGTGAGTGGAAAATGTCCCAGCTAGGAGGCAAGCATAACTATGGTTCACAATACATTACCCTATGCAACAAGAGGCAGCCTCCATCCATTTCACCACTGCATATTACTGTTTAAGAAAAAGCCTCTCCCTTTTCAAGTATACCTTCAGCAAAAGTTGACCAATTTTTGTCTTACACGCTTCCCAGAGGCTGGCAAGCAAAACAACACCATCTGTATGCTAATGGTGTAAAGCATTTTATTACTACAGGGTGCTCTTTTCTTCATCCCCCAATTCCAGCTACACAGGCAGCTTAGCACCAAAAAAAAAAAGAAAAAGAAAAAAAAAACCCAAGCAACTCCAGAAAGCTGTAGGCTCCAGCCACTTGTAGTTGGATGCAGGAGTCATACAGGAGGTTGCCAGTCTTTATACCACTCTTTCCAAAAGCTGTGCTCATTTGGAGAAAAAAAAAAAAAAAAAAACAAATCCACCCTATCTGGTGGCAGTTGAAGACACTCACCCCTGCAGATGTGGGATTAGCTGCCCAATTGTGATCTCCTGTGCCACCTTCTGGTACAGGTCGTGGCTATTGAGCACCATCGATTCCAGGATTGCTAGTGAACGTTGCAAGATAGAGATGTCCGAGGCAAATTTGTTCACATAGCTTGCTATCTACAAATTCAAACGTTTAGAAAATTCACATCTTGGCATGAAAACGAAGAAAGGGAAGAAACACAACTGTGGACATGGCTCAGAAAGGCATTAGAATAAAAGTAGTCTTGTCCACATGCCAGATATCAGTGAATACCTGAAAGCAATCAAGCAGGCACTGCAGATACCTTCAAAGGACACAATGGCACAGATGCTTCAGCTGGCACAAATCACCACAGATTTATGTCAATATTCATACCACCGAAATATATGCTTCTACATTACATTATGAACACGATAAATCAACATTAAAGAACTAGAACGGTTATAGTTTTTGTGAGGATAACTTTGGAAAGCACAAGGAGAATACTTCTCATTCTCTCCAGCAGAAATCTGTGCAGCCAGTTTTCTCTAAACAAATATCCAGGCTCAAGACAACTGTTTCAAAAGAGAAATTTACATCTAGCTCCCTGGCAAAACACACTCTAGCAAAATATGCTTTCCCCCCCTTGCTGTTACCAACAACACTGAAAGCTCTCTCCAGGTTACAAATTAAAACTCTGTTGATGATCATTTAGCAGCACAATTGGTTCCATAACTCTGTCTAGAGTCCTGTCTTGCTAAGCGTTCATGCATTAATAACCTTCACTTTTACTGCAAGCTGCCACTAACAAACAGCATGTTAATCAAAACCATGTCTGACCTACGCTTTTTTGCATTGTGGTAATGACATGCTGCACACTCATCTGCAGAGCCAACACAGCTATGCAGTAAGATGTGGCAATGTGCGTTCTTCCACACGCTGCCCAGTCCTTAGACCTGCCTTCCCAGGAAGAAGCTTGCCTTCTGCTGACGCAGCAAGCGAGAACTGCCTGGGTTTTCCTTGAATGCACCAATACTGGCACAGTCAAGCTGAAAGGTATGCGAGGAAGCACAGACAGACAGAAGAAATGTCGTATGACCACAGTTATTTGCTTTTTACAGCCAAGTAACAGACTACAGTGGCCTTGCCTCAAGTATGATGCATTCCTTCCAGAAAACTTCAAGTCCACAAGCTTCTTCGGTACCCATGCTACAAGCCACTAATGTGATTATCCTGCTTCTGATTCCGGATGCTTGCTTAGAGCTTGACATCATTTTCCTTTTGGAGGAAGAAAGGCATGCCCTATGCTTGGAAAAGCTGCCTAGCTGACTGTAAAATTCACAGTTAAATACTGACATGTGGACAACGACATTGTTTTGCACTTCTGACATTTTGAGTAGTGCTGGAGGAGCAAAACAGCCTTTCTGCAACTTTGGTTGGAGATGACAAGGAAAGAGGGACAGATTTTTCTTCTTCTAATTTATTGCAGCACTGCTGTTTTCTCGGCTACTTGGTTTGCATTACCACAATGGGAACATGCTATGCTGAATATAACTCAATTCAGGAAATACACATTGACTTTACAGAGAATAAAGAACCAACCCATGCATGCATAGAGAATAGGAGGAGAGAAGCAACTCAGCCTTTTTCTACTCTAGGCTTTCAACATCTGCTGTCTGCAAGACCTGAGCCAAGTAATATTTACATTAGTATATGATGCACATTCTGCTGTTTAGAGTAACAAGCTGCATCTCAGAAGGACTGTACTACCCTACCTCTCTTAATGGTAATCCAGTTGTTTTCTGATGCACTGCAGTCAGAGGCTGCCATATGTCCAGAAGGCCCACAATACAGACAGTGTATGCACAGAGCAACTCTGCACTGCTCACACAATAAACCAAACGTGCTCTGGATGCCTCACAGTCATCAGGCATCCATGGACCAATTGTGCAGCAGGAATACAATATGTCCCAACTGTGTCCCAACTTGTCAGACTGCTGTCACTATGCTCTTTAGAAGCCCTGACATGTATGAATTATTCTTGGTGCAGCAGCTCCTTCCCATGATATTTCAAGTGGCAGTGTAAATGCTTCGCTGGGATATAACATATTCATATCAGGGGCCTGCAGAAATGTAACAGTATAGATAAATGAAACCTCAGTCTAGGAAAGGCTGCCTTAGAAATATTTATTCTTCTGGCCCTGGACCATAATGTCTTTTAATCGTAAATACAAACCCAAGTTATGCAGCTGGCTTGTGCAGGGTCTTGTTATGTCACTTGATTCCAATTTGATTATAGGTCGAGAGNGACATATCACACTGAACATACATGCAAAACATGTGCTAGGTAACATGCATGTCAAGCTGTATATATTCATAACCACCTTGCTGAAGCATGAAGTCTGGCCAGAATAACAGGCTTGTCTACCCTGATAAATAAGGCATGCCAGTTCCAGAAGGAGCAAAATTAGATTAAAAAGAAATTCTATTACCATACTTGAAGTTCTGGATGTGGAAAAAAAGATCCTTCTTGAAAAGAGA
>VYZW01027301.1:1013-14824 GCA_013401315.1 Balaeniceps rex
TATTACCTGTTTCTTGGTTCCCTGATCATTTTCACGGGTGTCGAGATTTTTTTATACGTTATTTAGATCTGAGGAGTTTACCCACTTTTGAACTCAAACCCACTCTTTTAAGACACACATATGTACTGACTCAGGGTCTGTGTCCTATTTGCTGTGCTTCTGATCTTGGTCTGTTGTGTAACAACTGTAGTAGCAAGAGGTAGAAGAAAGTTTAAACTACAGCTTTCTTGAAAGACTTCATGCCTTGAAGTGTACGTTTACCTGTTTTGTCCTCAGCCCGTAGGGACTAGAAAACATTTTGAGGGAATTTTTCTGTTCTCTCTGTTATGTTCTCCAGAGGATGGAAATGGAAGAAGAAATTACAATGTCACACACTTAAATACAGGTGAGTAATGGCACAAGCACTTGTTAAGTCAGATGTTTCTTTGAAACATAAAAAATTATTAAATTTTCATGGGAAGCTTGAAACACTGTGCATTAAATCACAGTCACTGTGCTTCACATTTTTAATAGCAGCCCTTGACTTCCCCTTCTGAGACCGTCATGGCAACATCACATACCAATTAAGAATAATGCTTTGTTAAAATGATTATACAAAAATGGAATTGTGATTTAACCCACTGACATTAAACATTGCATTGGTGTCAAAACAGTGGATAATTTTATACGGACTGTTCTACAAGGCATAACTATTTGAATGGCAGCCTTAACTTTTCACTACCCTTGATGAAACTAAGGGTTTGGGAGTGCATTTTGAATAAATGGTCAAAACAGCGTGCCTTCTGAACTATGGCTTTGGCTCCAGTAATCTGCAAAACTGTGCTGAACTTTCTCTGAGCTTCTTGTGGAAATCCATACTTGTGCTATATTCGTAAACAAAGGGGCAAGGCCAGCAGCTCTTAGTGGCATAATCCATACACATCAGTGACATGAATGCCAGGTCAAACATCACTTTTTTTCTAGGTCAGACTGTGTTACTGTGTAGTAACATCTTGTAGGATAATAGTGCCAACTCAGGCTAAAACTTGTTCCACAGTCTGGAGCTGCTGCTGCACAAGNCCTGTTTCTTGGTTCCCTGATCATTTTCACGGGTGTCGAGATTTTTTTATACGTTATTTAGATCTGAGGAGTTTACCCACTTTTGAACTCAAACCCACTCTTTTAAGACACACATATGTACTGACTCAGGGTCTGTGTCCTATTTGCTGTGCTTCTGATCTTGGTCTGTTGTGTAACAACTGTAGTAGCAAGAGGTAGAAGAAAGTTTAAACTACAGCTTTCTTGAAAGACTTCATGCCTTGAAGTGTACGTTTACCTGTTTTGTCCTCAGCCCGTAGGGACTAGAAAACATTTTGAGGGAATTTTTCTGTTCTCTCTGTTATGTTCTCCAGAGGATGGAAATGGAAGAAGAAATTACAATGTCACACACTTAAATACAGGTGAGTAATGGCACAAGCACTTGTTAAGTCAGATGTTTCTTTGAAACATAAAAAATTATTAAATTTTCATGGGAAGCTTGAAACACTGTGCATTAAATCACAGTCACTGTGCTTCACATTTTTAATAGCAGCCCTTGACTTCCCCTTCTGAGACCGTCATGGCAACATCACATACCAATTAAGAATAATGCTTTGTTAAAATGATTATACAAAAATGGAATTGTGATTTAACCCACTGACATTAAACATTGCATTGGTGTCAAAACAGTGGATAATTTTATACGGACTGTTCTACAAGGCATAACTATTTGAATGGCAGCCTTAACTTTTCACTACCCTTGATGAAACTAAGGGTTTGGGAGTGCATTTTGAATAAATGGTCAAAACAGCGTGCCTTCTGAACTATGGCTTTGGCTCCAGTAATCTGCAAAACTGTGCTGAACTTTCTCTGAGCTTCTTGTGGAAATCCATACTTGTGCTATATTCGTAAACAAAGGGGCAAGGCCAGCAGCTCTTAGTGGCATAATCCATACACATCAGTGACATGAATGCCAGGTCAAACATCACTTTTTTTCTAGGTCAGACTGTGTTACTGTGTAGTAACATCTTGTAGGATAATAGTGCCAACTCAGGCTAAAACTTGTTCCACAGTCTGGAGCTGCTGCTGCACAAGATTATGCATAATGATAACTTTCTATTACATGAGCACACATCGGTTCCAAGAATTAGCCAGAAAACAGCAGAAATCAAACATTCTAAGCTTCCTAGATGTAAATGTGTAGCACCTCATAGCATTATGTTCAAAGCATATGTGCTGGGCAGTATAGCAGATCAAACAGTAGAATTTGTTTTGATTACCTTGGTTATACTTCATACCACCATAGTTAGATTTTTGTATGCCTTTCAAAAATATAGTTTTGAAAGTCTTAATTATTTAAATTTCAAATATTATTAAATATCTAAGTATCATTATTTCTAAAGATTTCATACTATTCATTTGCTGATGCAGTTGCATTTCCATTTATGTAAAATAGTAGTAATGACAGGAAACAGCAACGAAGAAAACTGAAGGGGTCAACTTCTGGCACCCTTGGGGCCAATATTTCTTAGTTCCCTGGTACAATATTAAGCAGCACAAGTAAGTTTTTCAAAAATCTGTCCTATTGTAATATCATTGTTGCTGTGGTCACCTGTTATGAGTAATGTACACAGTGTCATGAGGTTCAGGTGAAAGCAAAGATCTTAAATGAATACACATTATATTCCCAAAAATTTTTTCATTGCTACAAGAGCAGGAAGGGGTTCTGATCTCATGACTAAGCCTTGGCAGTACCTTACTCTAGAAGTCATTCTTCTGTTCAATGGACAGTGTGTAGACTGTTTCACTGGAATCTAGTCGTCAGAGAAGTTGCCATACACAGCCATGGCTTGAAGCTAGAAACTGTTGTTAATTGTCGTAACAATACATTTGCACACACACAAAAAATACACAATCAAAACTCTCATAGTTCTTAAAAGCTTAATCAGTACTTACTGAGACTAACATTTTTTTTTTTTTAGAACCTGGACTGAATACTTATTTGAACTATAAAATTCTAGGTTACTGCATAAGAGAAATAGGTTCCCTCTGTGAAATTTCCTCCTCTCCTCTAGCTGTGCTAGAGAAGGTCAAGACATATTCCACTGAGAAGAGAGGGAGTGCATCTCCAGCGGCAGCTTCTCTGATTTCAGCGCTGGCTCTCGTACTCTGGATAATAAACATAAGACAAGTTGGCTCCCTAAACACCTGTGTGAGATTGTAGCAAAGACATTATTCATCCATAAGAGATTAATGAGAGGCCTTCATTTGCCAGCCCTCCTACAAGCACCTTATGCTTGCTGACATCTGATATTTCCTGAGGTGGCTGGAGTTAACACATTTCCAAGGTAGTGCTACATTGGAACCTTTATCACCTCATCAGCAGCTCCGCTTGTGTTGGCTCTACACAAGGGACAGGTCTTAGGCCACCTCTTCTTGATCAGTGCCAGCCCAGTCCCCACAGAGTGCAAATGAGACTGCTGAGCAGCCAGCTTGCCCTGATTTTTTATTTTTTCTTTGCTGCGCAAAAAATCAGAATGCCTGAGGGTAATTCCTGTTGTTCAGCCAGTCTGTTAGACAGGTGCATTATTTTCAATTTTGTGACTCTACAGGTCTGCAAAGCACATTGGACATATATGGTGTCAGGAAGAATTCTTTTACTTAGTATAAACATAAAACTTGAGAATATTGCCTAGAGAAGAAATGTCCTACTAAGGAAAAGAGAAAACCTTTCATCTTTTAAAACTTATAAAAATCTTATTTATAGTGAGCAGAGAAACAAATACTTCTTCCATGCAGGCAAGGCTCTTCCCTTTTCTTTATATTATTTAATACCGAAGTTAAAAAAAAAGTAATCAGAATAACCTAGTTGTAACCTGTTGTAATACAGGTTAGAGGTGGTACTTAGTACAGATGATATATGGCACAATGCATGGTGTAAGAAATAAGTTCCTTTCAAGATATCCACAGTAGATTTGAGTGGTAGGTTGAATGAAGAGGACCCTTACCAATTAAAGTTTTATAAAAGAAAATCTATTTGTTGTTCATGTTACATATTCTAACTGCTTTGATATTTATTAGTCTGTGCTAAGGCAAAGAAACATGCCATGAATTCATGAGTGGCTTTATTAAAGTCTTTTCAGATAAAGTATATTGATTTTCATCTGAGCTGGTATTCTAACATTCTGTTCAGGATCTGGTTATTTCATTTTGCATTAACTCTGTAGTATAATGACATGCTGAATAGGGTATATATCTGTTGATTGCTTTAATTTGGGTCAGTACATCAGAATGCATGATTTGCCTATGATTAACACTTTGTACACTTATAACACACACAAACACCCCCCACCACACATGCTGTGCCATTTGTTCTGAAGTACCTTTTTGCTAAACCATCTTGATGGATGGACAGATCATTACCTTACATCCTATTCTCCTAAATATATCTGCATATATTTAGAAAGTTAGCGTTGTATCAAAAGGACCTAAATTCACATTACCTGTTCCCTACATAGGGAAGATCTACATTTAAAACACCAAACTTTCTAGTTAGCATACTTAAGAGGCTGCATTACTAGCAGTTCTGGTAGAACAGAACCTCGGATGTGTTTTCTCCTGAGCAGTGCTCATTGCATACCCACATACCTTTGGACTCACTCCTAAAGGAAATTTACAATATAGAAACTTTCTTCCTTTGTTTCATGCTTGGTATAATCATGGGATACAAACGAGTGGCCTGAAGCTAATTTTAAGGAAGCATAAGCATATGCTGTTGTTCATTTTCAAATATATCTTCTTGTCTTTGGAATTGTAATGATTCACATTGTGCTTCATATTTTCAGCAGATAAACAACTTGATTGTGCCAATCCCTTAACTCCGTCAATACCAATGCTTTTATCAGCAGACAGGCTAAATTCTCTTTTTGTTTGTTCTTCTAAGGGATTTCCTCCTTTCTTCCCCCAAGTTTTGTGTTAAGACAGAGGACAGCATCAGGGAATTAGGAGAGGTATTCTCTTTAGTAGATACTCCACATGAAATTTCTTCCTTAGTCCTAATGGTCCTCCAGCTAAATGCAAAAGAAGTCATCCTAAGCAAACTAAGCCTGGTGAAAGCAGCAGAGAACTAACCTGATTTCTGTTGTGACACATTGGCATCTCTGGGAAATATGTAAATGAGATGTTAGCATCCCACAAGTTAGTTTGCAATACATATCAGTTGGCAAAAAATATTAGATATTTTACTAAAATGCTTGTACATTTTGGAGGTAATTGCTTTAAAGTATGATCCACTGTACAGTCGCCTGGTTTAAAAATCCAGCCTAGTAGAGCAAAAACCAGAATGGGGGGATACAGAAGTTTATGCTGTGTTTGAACCAGTTTCTGCCTACTCATCCCCTCTCACTTTGGAGCACGCTCTGTGTTGTTAGGGCAGAGTTCTTCCCTTCTCCAGCCCCGTAAATCTGCTGTTACTTTCTGTAGAGCAGTATGGCTTTGATGGACAGGGTAAAGAAAGGCCTAGATGAGTCATGAAAATAGTTTGCTCTCCAGAAAGGTGAGAAAAGTGAGTTTTTACTGTTACTTCTTCAGATAAGCAAGAGACTTGACTTTGACTCCCTTATTCCAGATTAGTGCTCTCCTGAACACAACAGGGCAGAGGCAGCAACCACAGATCTTTTAAAGCAAAACCAAACCTTTAAATTCTTTCAAGTTCCGCCTTGCAAACTTCAAGTGGAAACAGATGCTGCCTTTCAGTAGCATGTAAACTACTGACTCTCATGAAAGGCAAGTTTTTCAGCAGCTTATCCTGAATGTTTCTGTACATGCTGCCTTTAGGCAGCTCTTTGATCATCATACTAATAGTTAAGGATCTCGTCGTGAGGCCTGTGTCTCCCTGTGCCTTTCTGTGCCTCTGACTAAGGTTTCCAGACCCAGTTCAGAGCTATGTATTTAAAAACTCAGAAAGCTCAGTGCTACAACTCCTAAATCCACCCCCACCCACCCACTTTTTTTTTTTTAAAGTTGAGCTTTTTGTACAAATAAAGAGGCCTCAATTTAATTTGAGTCTTCAGATAAAAATTCCAGAAGCCCCAGCTGAGGGGGATGGCAAGAAGACGCTGCAGGTGGGGAAGGGAGGAAATGGTTCCTGTGAAAGGGTTCTAGGGATGGCAGTGGCACCTGTGGGCAGTTGAAGTGAAGCGGCTGGGCAGGAGACTGTGTCCAAGGGCATGGAAGTGGTCAGCCCAGAGAAGCTGGAGCCTGTTTCAGGAGGCATGGCAAAGTTTTAAAGGGTGACTGTGGCTCACTGCCTAACTCACTGTGGGCCTTGGAGGGGTTCGTCTGCTGCTGGGCTGCAGTGGCTGTACTGTGCGCAGCATTGAGCAGGAGTGCAACTGCTTCATCTATGAGTGATTTTTGAAGTACATAAGAGGGCCGAGGTGTTACTAGAGAGCCACGGCTGAGACTAGGATGAATAGAGCACTATGATGGAAGGACTGCTTGATACTTTTTTAGGGCGTGAGGGGAGGGAAAAGCCATTCCTTGGGATATCAGCTGGAGTGTGAATATGGTAGGGGCTTGTGAACTAAGATGGCTGCCGAGGTGGTGTGAGGAGAGTGACTAGGGCAGATGCAGGTTAGTTTTGTCTTTAAAAGAAAATAGCTCAGAATACAGGCCTAGAATTTTAGTGCCTTGTCTTAAATTTGTTTTGCTGAGGAGAACTACTGCTCTTGTCCATGGGATGAATGTTAGATGGAGTTTAAAGCTGAATTTTAGATCATTCAGAAGGCTGACTAACTTCCTGCATTTTCTCTAGGAAAGTATAGGCTCTTTGGTTTAGCTGAAGGACTGAACCATTTGTGTGCTGTAATTTTACTTCTTGAAAGCAAGGGTGGAAATCTCTACAATAAGATGAGGAAAATTTGAAGCTAATAGGGACTGAAGTGATGCAAGATGGTTTTGCAGGTTATGGTCTGCGTGGGGATGGGCACGCTTTGTTTGGGAGTGTGACTGCAACGGTCAAAAGGCTTTTATGCATGGTTAGACTTCCAGATTTCATGGCATGGATAATGTATAAGCCGCTAAGTTGTTCATAACAACATGATTGGAAATAAGGCTCCAGTGATGGGGACAGAGCTAACTCTTGTAGTTAAATAGTGTAGTGTTATAGTTGGGGGACAAAAAGCTGTGTTAAGCTAGATCCTTGATGGGATAAGAATCATATCCAGGATAAAGGGTTACTTGACTAATGCTCAAACTGAGAATTATGTTACTCAATAGACAGTCATTGTGCTAGATCGTTGCCACCTGTAAGTCATATAAGCAAAAGAATTGATTTCTTGCAGTTATCGCTTCACATTTTTTTTTCCCCTTCGGCTGTGAGGGAAGGTAATGGGAAAAGCTGGAATATAGGCTCTTGCTCACCAGCACCTTCCCTGATCCTGCAGGCAGCCTGCTTCCCTGGAAGCACTAGCTCCTGAGACAAGTGGGGACTCTGCAACGTGAAATTGCTGTCTTTTAAGTAGTAAACTAAATGGGTCAGGTGCAATTACCATTTCCATCTGCCTTTTTATCCTCACGCTCACTGATGTGTTGATGTCAAAGATGACTGTTGGTGATCTTCAGAAAGTAAATACTCGTGTGTGTCTAGGGCAGGTACAGGGACTAATTCTGTGAATAAGAGTGATAGTTGCTTGGTTTAATGATGGACAGAATACGAGACTCTACCAGGACAGGAGAAGAAAAGCATGAAAAAATGTCTCTGGTATGTTGACTTGTATGTTAACCAGAACTCATACTGGGTTCATATGGGTAAAGTACAGCTGAAGATGCTATGATGTGTCTTAAACTCCTCTGGAGAGGAGTGAAGAGCACAGCTGTTGGTCAGAACTCAACTTAATTGTATTTTTTTAACTCTTCCCCACACCCCTCCCCACCCCTAGCACATTTGGGAGAGAGGGGTGACATCCAGTGTACATGCCCTGCCTAACCTTTAGTTTAACAGAGGGGAGGGAAAAGAAGCTTTATCAGAGGTCATAAGCATTGTATGAGTACTCTCAACGGTCCTCTGGAAAAGCCTGTTCCTCCCCATTGATTAGGGATGCAGTTTTCTTCACATCAGCGACCTTTATGTGCTGAAGTTAATTTGTACTGTAGTGACAAAAAGGCTAATGCAATCCATGTATAAATGCTATAAAATGCTAAGCAGGCATGAAAAGACTGTGCAGCCTCTGCATTTGGCACTGATATAATTGCTGTTGGAATATCGTCTAGTGTTTGCGGTTCTAGGAGGAGGCCAAAAGCTGCAGGGTTTAGAGGAGCTCTTTTTTCCTGACTTAAAATATAGAAAACATCTCCCAAGGTCAAGAAGCCCACTCTATTAGTGTATCAAAGCAAAGGCTGAAGAACAATGTGATTGGTGCATAAATACATGCAACCAATTCAGTAATTTGATAGAGAATTAATCAGTCAATTCAGCAGACAAAATACAACAGAAAAAATTAATCTTATAGTGGAAGAGGAACCAACTTGCACAATGTTAGGAATACATACTTAATCATTTATGTAAATTAATTGCTTTTGGAAGAACTTACCTTGGGTGATAATTATGTTATTGAAACATCTTTTAATCCACTTGGGATGCTTTTCAGGAGTATATGCTGTAGTTGAAGTAGAGATATCATACGTGAAGCAGTAATATAAGACAGTCTCATGGCCTCTGATATGTGGGCCATTGGGCTAAAAGATTATAGAGGTTCCTCTGATCTGAAAAAAAAAAAAGAAATCGTTGTAACAAATTTCCTTTAATTGAGTTACAAATGTGACTGCATATTACATGAAGTAGGAGAAAACTGCCTTCTTAAAGGTGAAGCAAACCTACGTGATCCAATGCTCTGCTTAATTGATTAGCCAGCACCAAAGCACTGTCTGNGAGTGCAACTGCTTCATCTATGAGTGATTTTTGAAGTACATAAGAGGGCCGAGGTGTTACTAGAGAGCCACGGCTGAGACTAGGATGAATAGAGCACTATGATGGAAGGACTGCTTGATACTTTTTTAGGGCGTGAGGGGAGGGAAAAGCCATTCCTTGGGATATCAGCTGGAGTGTGAATATGGTAGGGGCTTGTGAACTAAGATGGCTGCCGAGGTGGTGTGAGGAGAGTGACTAGGGCAGATGCAGGTTAGTTTTGTCTTTAAAAGAAAATAGCTCAGAATACAGGCCTAGAATTTTAGTGCCTTGTCTTAAATTTGTTTTGCTGAGGAGAACTACTGCTCTTGTCCATGGGATGAATGTTAGATGGAGTTTAAAGCTGAATTTTAGATCATTCAGAAGGCTGACTAACTTCCTGCATTTTCTCTAGGAAAGTATAGGCTCTTTGGTTTAGCTGAAGGACTGAACCATTTGTGTGCTGTAATTTTACTTCTTGAAAGCAAGGGTGGAAATCTCTACAATAAGATGAGGAAAATTTGAAGCTAATAGGGACTGAAGTGATGCAAGATGGTTTTGCAGGTTATGGTCTGCGTGGGGATGGGCACGCTTTGTTTGGGAGTGTGACTGCAACGGTCAAAAGGCTTTTATGCATGGTTAGACTTCCAGATTTCATGGCATGGATAATGTATAAGCCGCTAAGTTGTTCATAACAACATGATTGGAAATAAGGCTCCAGTGATGGGGACAGAGCTAACTCTTGTAGTTAAATAGTGTAGTGTTATAGTTGGGGGACAAAAAGCTGTGTTAAGCTAGATCCTTGATGGGATAAGAATCATATCCAGGATAAAGGGTTACTTGACTAATGCTCAAACTGAGAATTATGTTACTCAATAGACAGTCATTGTGCTAGATCGTTGCCACCTGTAAGTCATATAAGCAAAAGAATTGATTTCTTGCAGTTATCGCTTCACATTTTTTTTTCCCCTTCAGCTGTGAGGGAAGGTAATGGAAAAAGCTGGAATATAGGCTCTTGCTCACCAGCACCTTCCCTGATCCTGCAGGCAGCCTGCTTCCCTGGAAGCACTAGCTCCTGAGACAAGTGGGGACTCTGCAACGTGAAATTGCTGTCTTTTAAGTAGTAAACTAAATGGGTCAGGTGCAATTACCATTTCCATCTGCCTTTTTATCCTCACGCTCACTGATGTGTTGATGTCAAAGATGACTGTTGGTGATCTTCAGAAAGTAAATACTCGTGTGTGTCTAGGGCAGGTACAGGGACTAATTCTGTGAATAAGAGTGATAGTTGCTTGGTTTAATGATGGACAGAATACGAGACTCTACCAGGACAGGAGAAGAAAAGCATGAAAAAATGTCTCTGGTATGTTGACTTGTATGTTAACCAGAACTCATACTGGGTTCATATGGGTAAAGTACAGCTGAAGATGCTATGATGTGTCTTAAACTCCTCTGGAGAGGAGTGAAGAGCACAGCTGTTGGTCAGAACTCAACTTAATTGTATTTTTTTAACTCTTCCCCACACCCCTCCCCACCCCTAGCACATTTGGGAGAGAGGGGTGACATCCAGTGTACATGCCCTGCCTAACCTTTAGTTTAACAGAGGGGAGGGAAAAGAAGCTTTATCAGAGGTCATAAGCATTGTATGAGTACTCTCAACGGTCCTCTGGAAAAGCCTGTTCCTCCCCATTGATTAGGGATGCAGTTTTCTTCACATCAGCGACCTTTATGTGCTGAAGTTAATTTGTACTGTAGTGACAAAAAGGCTAATGCAATCCATGTATAAATGCTATAAAATGCTAAGCAGGCATGAAAAGACTGTGCAGCCTCTGCATTTGGCACTGATATAATTGCTGTTGGAATATCGTCTAGTGTTTGCGGTTCTAGGAGGAGGCCAAAAGCTGCAGGGTTTAGAGGAGCTCTTTTTTCCTGACTTAAAATATAGAAAACATCTCCCAAGGTCAAGAAGCCCACTCTATTAGTGTATCAAAGCAAAGGCTGAAGAACAATGTGATTGGTGCATAAATACATGCAACCAATTCAGTAATTTGATAGAGAATTAATCAGTCAATTCAGCAGACAAAATACAACAGAAAAAATTAATCTTATAGTGGAAGAGGAACCAACTTGCACAATGTTAGGAATACATACTTAATCATTTATGTAAATTAATTGCTTTTGGAAGAACTTACCTTGGGTGATAATTATGTTATTGAAACATCTTTTAATCCACTTGGGATGCTTTTCAGGAGTATATGCTGTAGTTGAAGTAGAGATATCATACGTGAAGCAGTAATATAAGACAGTCTCATGGCCTCTGATATGTGGGCCATTGGGCTAAAAGATTATAGAGGTTCCTCTGATCTGAAAAAAAAAAAAGAAATCGTTGTAACAAATTTCCTTTAATTGAGTTACAAATGTGACTGCATATTACATGAAGTAGGAGAAAACTGCCTTCTTAAAGGTGAAGCAAACCTACGTGATCCAATGCTCTGCTTAATTGATTAGCCAGCACCAAAGCACTGTCTGAATGAGGGAGGAGAGGAAGTATATTTTTGAACTGACAGATCCCTACTTTTAAATCCCTTAGTTCAAAAATTTATCTATAATTAGCAAAAAGACATCCATATGGTGACTTTTCTAGTCCCAGATGGGTAGCTGTCATTTTGCACATGATCTTTGCTTCTCTTTTGAAGTAGAAATGAGTAATCTTGGAAATATTAATCTGACTTCAACTATATTTATCCTTCTATCAACAGTGATGACACACTTTGATTTCTTTCTTGGCGTACACAGTATGTGCTGCGGTGCAGAGGATTCCAGTTGCCATAATTTTCAGTGGAAAGAATAATTATCACAGGGAACTGTAAGTAAGTTATTATGGAATATTTGTATATTTAACTAGCAAAGCCAAAATTGCCAAACTTGAAATTCTGCTAAGGGGGTGATAGGAGGTGTTCTGCAAGTGCATAAAATTGGCTCCCCTTTTCAGCGATGTGCTACCTGGCACAGTAGCAGCTGTATACGTGCTCCTGCCTGGCAGGCTTCTGCTGGGAATAGTTACGTCAGAGCAAACAAAAAAGTAAAAATAATTTACCATGCGAGAAAAGATGTTTAAATATCTGACTTATCTTTTTTTTTTGACTACTGGAATACTAATCCTTAGCACGGATCTTTCTGACCTGGTCAATATAGTTTATGCAGTGACGTAACTACAGGCATCTTGTGTGTTTAGACTTCCATTTTCTTTTTGGGGGGGCAGGGAGGGGAAAGTAATTGTGTGTGCAAGGGGAAGGTATTTTGTAGCAGGTGTTATGTCTGTGCATGACTTTCCCCCTCTCATTTTACAAAAAATAATTTTAGTTGCTTGTGCTTAAATATCCATATATAGAGGCTAGCAATCTCTGTAAGTGGTGCAAAAACTTGACATTCCTCTTAGTAAGCATTCTCCTTAAAATGCAGTCTTATTTTGGAGGGGAAAAATTGTTACAGTACAGTTGTTGTTGGGTTTTTGGTTTGCTTTTTTTTTTTTACCACAGGCAGTGTCAGAGGCGGGAGGCCAGATCCAATCAAATGAAGCAAATGGAATTACCCTGAATTTACTCCTGTATAAGTGAGAGCTTGTTTCAAGCCCCAAGCTACATGAAAATGATTGCTGTTCTCTTTGCTAGCATTGCCCATATGAAAGCTGACATAAATACGACCTAGAGTGAACTTATTTAGCAAGTGATAGGGTACATTTTTTCACCATGATTGAAAGGCCTTAAGAATGCAAGTCTCAGATGCACGAAGACAGAACTGAGTTCTGTTAAGATCAATAGGAATTAATTGCTTAAGTGATTCAGGCCTATGCCTCTGAAAATATTCAAAAATTATTTAGCAACTTAGTGACCATAGCTCCTTCTTTTCAGCACTATCCTTATGAAAAAATTTTATTTTTTTTTTAACAAACACCTATGAAGCACAGGTGATGAGAATGAACATTGGAAGTTTATTTTTTAGACTAATTTTTTTATAAGCAATTAACATTTTAGTGTTGCTGGCCTAATACTACGGGAAATTTTAGTATAGTTGTAAACTTTGCAAGTAACCGAAGGGGTAAAGGACCTGAAAATTAACTTTGTCGTCATAAGGGTGGGGGAGACTTGCACTGCACAGTGAGGAGAAACCCCACACAGATACTCATGTGAAATCAGAGAAGAATACAGTCTCGTATGCAGCTGTGTTATGACTTCAAAAGGACTTTAATACTTCATACCTTGTTTTTCCCTCAGCTATAGCAGATGGCAGAAGAAAAAGAGATTCTGTCCCTCTATCAACCTTATTCTTAAAACTTGCTCTGGGATTTTAACCCACTGCTTCAATGCCCTTTTCTGTTTTGTTTTAGGTACTCTCTTAGCATTGTTGTACAAAAAGATGCAAACTCAGTCAACAGACTGTCTTTAGAAATAAGCCCACGTGGATTAGATTAGTATGAAAACAGTAGGAAAACAACATTGCTATGGTCTAGCTGCATGCTCTAAAACAGGATGAAAAAAATGTATGCATCTGATGATGAAGTAGCTTGCTAATCAAACAAGTGATATGTGGCTTATTTTGCTCCATGGCTCTTTAAAGCCATGAAAATTAGATATCAAAAAGAAACTGCATGTTTTACTGATACGAGATTAAATAATCATCTAGCACTTGATATTTGGTAATTTTAAGCTTGAATTGTGCCTCTAAATGCTTGACTAAGTACATAAATTTGACAAAACTTGTATATATGCTTGAAACATGTGCCAAAGATTTAAATATTGTGGCAGAACCCAGCTCCAATGGGTATAGGAATATTTGTTGTGTACCTCTC
>VYZW01027303.1:0-14079 GCA_013401315.1 Balaeniceps rex
AGAAAATTAACTCTCTCCCAGCTGAAACCAGGACATCTATGTACATGAAAGTAATAGGTCCACGCTGCCTCCATCGCAAGAATCTTGCACAGGGAAACTGCTGCCAACTAGCAGCCAAGCATTTTGTGTAGACGACTACTACTGGTAACAGTCTTCATGGGCAGAGGATTTGTTTCCAGTTCAATCCAAAGCTAGAATGTGCTGGGTTTGGCTGGGATAGAGTTAATTTTCTTTATAGTAGCTAGTATGGGGTTATGTTTTGGATTTGTGCTGGAAACAGTGTTGATAACACAGGGATCTATTTTAGTTACTGCTGAGCAGTGCTTACACAGAGACAAGGCCTTTTCTGCTTTTCACCCCACCCCACCAGCAAGTAAGCTGGTGGTGCACAAGAAGTTGGGAGGGGACACAGCTGGGACAGCTGACCCCAACTGACCAAAGGGATATTCCATACCATATGACGTCATGCTCAGCATATAAAGCTGGGGGAAGAAGAAGGAAGGGGGGGTTGTTCGGAGTTATGGTGTTTTGTCTTCCCAGGAAACCGTTATGCACGATGGAGCCCTGCTTTTCTGGAGATGGCTGAACACGTGCCTGCCCATGGGAAGTAGTGAATGAATTCCTTGCTTTGCTTTGCTTGCATGCATGGCTTTTGCTTTACTTATTAATCTGTCTTTATTTCAACCCACGCGTTTTCTCACTTTTACTCTTCTGATTCTCTTCCCCACCCCACTGGGGGGGAGTGAGCAAGTGGCTGTGTGGTGCTTAGTTGCCAGCTGGGGTTAAACCACAACAACCATTTTTCCTGACTTTATACAGCCCAACAGAGTATTAATTGTTTTTCTGAGTCTCTTGTGTGCTAAATAGTATAAATATTATCATTATTTTGTTAGCTTCAACATTGAAGGAGTATAATAATGTATATATTATTCTTTTATTTTGGAGATTAAACTAACTCAACCAAACAGCAGAATTTTGTGATTAAGGATGGCAGTGAGTAAATGTAAACAGTGCAAGGTCAAATCAAATAACTTCTAAACAAATAGAAAAAATGATTCATGCTATTTCATAAATGAATTTTCAAGGATTACCTCAAAAATAGCTACTATACAGCCTGATCCAGGCACCAATTGATATAAATGTATTTGTTTCAATACAGTTTGAATCAATTAGGAAATCAGGAGGGAAGGGGAGGAAGATTTCTTTCTCTAGTGATATCAGCCTTCAGATCAGGGAAGTCACCTAACCATGGGAAATTTTGCTATTGATTTTCTGTGCACTAAAGACTTCACATATGTTGAATGTTAGCTTGGATTGTCAGCTGCTGTAAAGCATTAGAGTTGCCAGCTGAGTATATAGCCCATTATATGTTATAGTCTAACTGGTTTTCTAGTATAAATACATGACATTCCTTCCAACCCAAACCATCCTATGATTCTATGTCATACAAATACTATCAAGGTAGCATTTTTAATATGTTGGATTTCAATGATTAATGAAGCTTAGTATGCAAATGACCTCTTTTATAAACTCTAGTGTATGCATAATCCCATGTAATATGTATTTATATCATTATGTGTAAGATGCACAATGTGAAACAGAATTTCCTTAAATGTAACCTTCCCAGTAGGAAGTTTCTCCTACTAGAAGACAGGACTACAGCCTAGTTCTCCCTCCAGAAGAGTATCCTTTCCTTTTTGTGCTGCAGCACTTCAGCGAAGAGATAATATTGTGTATAGCTGAGTTTGGTTACAGCTCCACACCTGAAAGATTCATTTTAAATATCAATGCCTAAAGTTAAACATCTTGATAAGCATTTAGCTACAAATCTTCCATTAAAACTCATCCACTAAAATGGTCTGAAAATCTCAATCTTAATTCTGTAGACAGACCTACTTTCCCCTTTTACCTGTAATCTATTTGGGTTCTATAATAGTGTTAGATGAACCAAGAGCAAACCTTCTCCTCACAGTTTTGGTGCCAAAAATGGGACATAGGCAGAATCTCATTATGTGAATCTAAATTTACAACCTAAAGGGAGCCCCTTAACCACTGCCAAAACCAAAGGCACTCCAGGCTGTCATTGACTATCATTTTAACATTAGTTTCCCAGACACTAACATCTCTGTCCCTGTGCACACCCAGCGATCCCCCAGACCTGACAAAACAAAGCAGGGCAGAGCCTGGCATGTGTGAAGCGAGGCCAAGGTGCAGGAGCTATGTGCTGCTTCCTCGAAGCCTGCTGAAGGGATCAAAGTCCAGAAGATATTTCCAGAGCAGTTTTGGGCAACTCCCTAAATGCTACTACCACTTGAAAATGTAGCAAAAGGAAGAAATTATGCTGTCACTTCTCACCTTTTTCCCTGTCTCCAACTTTGGAGTAGTTTTGTGATTGGNAGTAGTGAATGAATTCCTTGCTTTGCTTTGCTTGCATGCATGGCTTTTGCTTTACTTATTAATCTGTCTTTATTTCAACCCACGCGTTTTCTCACTTTTACTCTTCTGATTCTCTTCCCCACCCCACTGGGGGGGAGTGAGCAAGTGGCTGTGTGGTGCTTAGTTGCCAGCTGGGGTTAAACCACAACAACCATTTTTCCTGACTTTATACAGCCCAACAGAGTATTAATTGTTTTTCTGAGTCTCTTGTGTGCTAAATAGTATAAATATTATCATTATTTTGTTAGCTTCAACATTGAAGGAGTATAATAATGTATATATTATTCTTTTATTTTGGAGATTAAACTAACTCAACCAAACAGCAGAATTTTGTGATTAAGGATGGCAGTGAGTAAATGTAAACAGTGCAAGGTCAAATCAAATAACTTCTAAACAAATAGAAAAAATGATTCATGCTATTTCATAAATGAATTTTCAAGGATTACCTCAAAAATAGCTACTATACAGCCTGATCCAGGCACCAATTGATATAAATGTATTTGTTTCAATACAGTTTGAATCAATTAGGAAATCAGGAGGGAAGGGGAGGAAGATTTCTTTCTCTAGTGATATCAGCCTTCAGATCAGGGAAGTCACCTAACCATGGGAAATTTTGCTATTGATTTTCTGTGCACTAAAGACTTCACATATGTTGAATGTTAGCTTGGATTGTCAGCTGCTGTAAAGCATTAGAGTTGCCAGCTGAGTATATAGCCCATTATATGTTATAGTCTAACTGGTTTTCTAGTATAAATACATGACATTCCTTCCAACCCAAACCATCCTATGATTCTATGTCATACAAATACTATCAAGGTAGCATTTTTAATATGTTGGATTTCAATGATTAATGAAGCTTAGTATGCAAATGACCTCTTTTATAAACTCTAGTGTATGCATAATCCCATGTAATATGTATTTATATCATTATGTGTAAGATGCACAATGTGAAACAGAATTTCCTTAAATGTAACCTTCCCAGTAGGAAGTTTCTCCTACTAGAAGACAGGACTACAGCCTAGTTCTCCCTCCAGAAGAGTATCCTTTCCTTTTTGTGCTGCAGCACTTCAGCGAAGAGATAATATTGTGTATAGCTGAGTTTGGTTACAGCTCCACACCTGAAAGATTCATTTTAAATATCAATGCCTAAAGTTAAACATCTTGATAAGCATTTAGCTACAAATCTTCCATTAAAACTCATCCACTAAAATGGTCTGAAAATCTCAATCTTAATTCTGTAGACAGACCTACTTTCCCCTTTTACCTGTAATCTATTTGGGTTCTATAATAGTGTTAGATGAACCAAGAGCAAACCTTCTCCTCACAGTTTTGGTGCCAAAAATGGGACATAGGCAGAATCTCATTATGTGAATCTAAATTTACAACCTAAAGGGAGCCCCTTAACCACTGCCAAAACCAAAGGCACTCCAGGCTGTCATTGACTATCATTTTAACATTAGTTTCCCAGACACTAACATCTCTGTCCCTGTGCACACCCAGCGATCCCCCAGACCTGACAAAACAAAGCAGGGCAGAGCCTGGCATGTGTGAAGCGAGGCCAAGGTGCAGGAGCTATGTGCTGCTTCCTCGAAGCCTGCTGAAGGGATCAAAGTCCAGAAGATATTTCCAGAGCAGTTTTGGGCAACTCCCTAAATGCTACTACCACTTGAAAATGTAGCAAAAGGAAGAAATTATGCTGTCACTTCTCACCTTTTTCCCTGTCTCCAACTTTGGAGTAGTTTTGTGATTGGGGAACATACCCCCAATGAGAGATCCATGTTATTTTCCTCTTCTCTCACCCCTCTCCCACAGCATTTCTGTACCCCAGTTAGGATGTACAGTCTGGGTGGGCAACCAGATGGACAAAATACTGTCTGGATTATCGGGCTAAAAAGGGCACACTGAATGGGATAAAGCCCTGAGTAATCTGGTCTGGATGTCCTAGCTGCCCCTACTTTGAGGCAGATGCTGGTCTAAAGACCTGATGTCCCTTCCAGCCCCAAATACAACCTGAGTTGTCCTATGGTCCTGCAAACAAGCGTGGAAGAGACTGCAATAACATCAGGGTGGTTTTTACATCTCTTGTTAAATGTGTACTGTTGCTCAGTAAGATTTGTTAAGTCAGGAAGAGGAAACAAAGCTAGTGAACAGGGCTCCTATTGGGAGGATGGGGACAGAAGCTCATTTTGGACTTCACTCTGATTACTTTTTAAAATTTTATTATTATATTATATTATATTAATTTTATTCAGAGTTTCACCTGAGTTACAGGAATCACTGGAGCATGACCCAGATGTTTTCCCATATCCAAAGTGGCTATCCTAGGAACTGGGACAGAGACTCATTCTTGGCCTCATTCTAGCTAAATGAAGTTTGAATTATTCCCTGCTTATAAATAGAGCTCCTCCAAAGAAATCAGTTTGAGTGGGGCATATGTTCTGGGGCAGTAAGGAAAAGCAACCAGTAAGATGTGAGTTGACTGAGTCACTTCCTCAGGTTAATATTGAAGCCAAGGATAGTATATAGAGAATTTTATTCTATGATGGATTTATAGTGCTTGCTGTACAGGAAATGTTGTTTCCTAATTAACACTGTTGTTAAAAACAGTCATCTAAATTTTTACTGAATAAGACATTAAGCCAAAAGATCCAACCACATTAATTATATCATGTCAAATTTTGTGATTTAATTTCTAAAAACCTTAATTGTAATCCTATGCACTTTAAAATATTGTGACATTTTTCAGATTGTGGCCCATCTTCTGTAGTTTCTTGTCCTCTGGTAAAACACAGAACTCACAGCTAATTAATAAGTAGTGAAAATCATATTTTTCTTTACCCACATAGTATTAGGAAAAAAAAGTCACAGAACACATTCTTCTATTCCATAATTTCAGGTGCATAATAGTCTGGTCGTACGTGTACGTTAGGGGAGATACAGCCACTCCTGAGGACATGATCCAGCAGAGAGAACTGAAATCATATGTCCAAACCCCTTATACAACATGGCAAAGGGAAATTTAGCATTTTTAATTGTTGCAACAAATTTTAATCAAATCTTTCAATTTTTTAAATGTCTGGCATTTTATTTAGATCAAAATATGTTGATATTTCCAAATAACACTCATTTGTGTTGTGTATGTGAGTATATGCTCTCTATGTTACTAAGAACGGCCTGCTTTGAGTTATATTACCAAAGTACATGTGTGATTGTCAGTGATTTGCAAAGATCCCTGTATCATAAGGGATGATAAGAGTTAAAAATATCTGTAAGATGACATAAAGATGCCTAATACATAATCATATTAGACAAGCTAATTGAGAGGGGAAAAAACTGAGAGGTGGAGTAAATGAACTCATCCTTCCCCATATCCTGCAATGTCTCAGTGTCACAAAGAACGGAGGAGCAAATCTTTATAGGAAAGGGAAACTAGAAGCTGAAATTCCCAGCTTGGGTGAGGATAGACAATTAAATAGATTATTCAGAAGGAGTTGTCACCCAGATTTGTACTTCTCCAGCTTGGCTTCTTCTCTTGGTACTGCAGACATCCACTGATGTCAAGAACTGATGCCTCAGAGATGTTCAGGGGTGCCTCTGCCCTTTGCCTGAGGCTGGAGTGGAGAGGAAGTTGCTGGGAAAAGCAGTGGATATAAAAATATGGGCTGCAAACGGCTGAGAGATGTGATGTAGGGCCAAAGTGCATTTGTTGAAGATGTCTGTGGTGAGTGAGGAAAGCCATGATTTTTCTTTCTTTTGCTTTAGAAAAAAGAAGAATTTGCTTCCCATCCTGAAGTCTAAGTGAGGAAGTGGTTTGGTATGAAGTCCTGGTTTCAGAAAAGTTAGCAATATAAATCCCCCAGACTTCAGTAACCAGCGTTAAAATGCACACACACAAGCTTAGATAGGTTCTTGAGTTTTGTCATCCTTTGCTGGTACAGAGGAACTATTTGCCATTCATTTTTACAGCTGTGCATTTCTCAGTTTTCTTCTTCACAATGTTCCTGAGTTCTTAGTCTCAAGGCCTTCATATATACTTAATTTGAATTGCCATACAGCCTCAGGGGAAGAAATAACTCCCTCCAAAAAAAAAGTCACAGGTGGGCATCTCGTTGGGGTTATCCCAGTGCATATAAATACCTTGTCCAAATGCCCCCTATTTTACAGAAATAGCCTTTCAACGACAGAGTGCACATGGGAAGCCATGCAGTAAGGGTACCTATTGTGCATTTTGGAGAAGAAGGAGAGATCTACTTTTAGAATTAAAAGGAGTTTCCTGTATTGCAAACTTTGTGCTAAGCACCTACACAGCTCTGCCGATCCTCAAACAGCTTGCTCAGACCCTAGCATTTACTGGTTTGAACCTGGATTGTTTACTGATTTGGCAAATACACAGTAGGAGTTTTGTCTGAATATGTGCTTCAGGATTAGCCCTAATATTAAGAAGTCCAGAGGAGATTTGAATAATCAGATTTTTAGAAATGTACCCAAGTTCATGGCATGGGAATGCAGAACACCTGTGAAGCAAGGGCAGGACTTTTTACCTTTCACTTCTATTCCAATTCCCTCAGAAGCCTTGTGGCACCTGCTGTAAAAGAACTGTTTTATTGACAAAGTGTAAACCCTGTAATTCTGTATTGCATGTAGCGCAATGCAGTTTGCTGAGTGACTTTCACCACTGAATATAAAAATATTTGCCCAACTGTCATTACACAGGGCAGAAAAAAAGACTCCAAGTTCATGTACTGTTTCTTTGTCCTGTTTCATGTCATTAAAATGCAGAGGTAGGCTCCTGTACTCAGCTGGTTTCTGGACTGTCAAGGAAGCCTTGCCTTAGAAAAATGTTGCTCTGAGCAACCTGATCTAGTTGAAGATGTCCCTGCTCACTGCAGGGGGGTTAGACTAGATGACCTCTAAAGGTCCCTTCCAACCCAAAGCATTCTATGATTCTATGATTCTATGATTCTCCACCCCTTATTCCATACCATTTATGTCAAGCTCAGGTCTCACACAATCCAATACAAACTCATTAACCACCATGCCCCTTCCCATCCTTTGATGTAATACACAGATATCATTCCCTTAGTCTATGGACCACCCCTGTAAAATGTCTGTAAAATGTCCACAAAATGTCCATTGACTTCATTTAGTCCATGACTTTGGGCTCCATCTGTTATGGTGATCACTGAGGACAGGAGAGGTGGCGTGTTGCGTGGAGTTACTGGGCACCAAAGCCAGCTCAGGTTGGGTCACTGCTGCACTTGCACTGCTTCTTGTAAGGCTTGTCCTCCATTGCTTCAGGTGGTTCCTGCTATAGTAATTCCCATAACATGCAACTCAAATCATGGGTTACAACAATTTAAAGGTATATCCATTACAATCTCCACCCCGGTCCCTTTGGGCCAGGTTATAGGGTTTAATGTTGCAATGAACTCCTCCCCTTGCCCCTGCTCCAGCTTGGACTTATCCACAGACTGCAGTCCCTTAGGGGAGTACCTGCTCCAAGTGGAGCCTTATCTATGAGCCACAGTCTCATACTACTTGAAAGGTTGAGCTTGGTTAAGAACAATCTTTGTGAAACCACAAAAAGTTTTTTCAATAATATATACCTAAGTGATAAAGAAGAGACATGCCTCAAAATGTAGGAAAATTTTGATTTACTGTCAAATAAAAGCGTAATCAATGGTAGGCTTTAAAAAAGTCTAAAAGGAGAGCTACTCTGACAGGTTAAAAGAAATGCTTGGTTTTGGAAGTAAGTAGAATTTCATTCAATTGAAAATGAAGCAAAGTTTAGTGTCTTGCAATTCTAATAATTTTGGTTTTATATATACAGGAATTGTGAGAAAGAATGCATCATACACTGATGACATTTGCTAGGAAACAGAGTTCTAGAGAAAGATAAGATTATTTTCAGATGGACCTTTTCAAATTTAATAGACTCACAGGATTACTAGGTACTTTAAGTGGTAGATTAAATACATTACAAAGAAAAGGTGGGCAAAGACTGAAGGGGAATATACCTTTGTAAGTTATGCTGTCTGGTTTAGAAACATTGAACAAGGTTATTAAAATTCTTTGGAAGAAAGTTTAAGAGCAGTTAAAAACACAAATTGCATTCTGAGATATATAAAATACTTTATTTTGGCAGCTATCTAGTAACATTTGCTATAGAACAGTTTCCATTAAAACTCCCTGTTTTCTCATCACTTTTCTAAAAATGCAGCCTTTGGGTTGAATCATTGATCCCGTCTAAAAGATTTTTTTTTCAATATCAAACATTTTTTATAGATGCCAACCTTTTCCCCATTTCCCTAAATGCCTAGAGCAGGCTAAGACTGCAACAATTTATAGAACAATTACAATTATTTTCAGTGAATATAGCTCTAGCAAAAGAAAGGGGAAAATGCATTAATGAATTAATCTTCCATTCTTCCTCCTCAGAATTCTGCAATATTTTATCATTCATCATTCTGGTGTTTTATTATTGCCATTGTTTTCTGTACCCTTCTTAAAATGTGGTTACTAAAAATGGACAAGGTACTACAGAAGATGATTTAGCAGCACTAAGAATAACTGTCGTGGTTTAACCCTAGCCAGCAACTAAGCACCACACAGCTCACTCACTCCCCCTGCCCCGGTGGGATGGGGGAGAGAATTGGAAGAGTAAAGGTGAGAAAACTCGTGGGTTGAGATAAGAACAGTTTAATAATTGAGATAAAATAAAGTAAAATAGTAGTAGTAGTAATAATAATATACAAAGCAAGTGATGCACGATGCAATTCCTCACCACCCGCCGACCGATGCCCAGCCAGACCCCGAGCAGCGATCGCTGCCCCCCAGCCAACTCCCCCCAGTTTATATACTGAGCATGACGTCATATGGTATGGAATAGCCCTTTGGTCAGTTTGGGTCAGCTGTCTTGGCTGTGCCCCCTCCCAGCTTCTCGCTGGCGGGGCATGAGAAGCTGAAAAGTCCTTGACTAGTGTAAGCACTACTTAGCAACAACTAAAACATCAGTGTGTTATCAGCATTATTCTCATACTAAATCCAAAACACAGCACTATGCCAGCTACTAGGAAGAAAATTAACTCTATCCTAGCCAAAACCAGGACAATAACTAACTACTTCTTACTTTAATGATTGTGCTAAGAATCTGTAAAATTAATTATTTTATTAAAGTGGCATCACAGTATAGGCCAACATGGGGCTTTTGATCTGCTATAGCCTTCAGATGCTTTTCTCAGATACTACTGAAAAATCATTTCTTCTCAGTTTTTGTGTATGTATTTGACTTTCCAACTCTAGTATCTTGCCTTTGTCTTATCTTGTATATTTTTGACATTTTTCCACTCAGCTGAGATTTTCCTGATTCTAATATTATCCAATAAACTGCCTATCTCTCTGTTCTTTTATCCCATTATTTAAATTGTTAATGAAAGTACTGATTAGACCCAGCTATTTGGCCACACAGACCTCAACATGTCCTCTCTTGGACTGTCCTCTTATTTTGACAGCTTCCTTCTCTGTTTTTTGAAATTAAATCTTGCATCCTGGAAGATAATAATTAATAGCACTGGGATAGTGCCGGTTAGTTGTTTACAAATTACAAAGTAAACTGTTTGACCTTACTGACTGATTATACCTAGAGGAAACACTCTTTTTCTTCTTTTTGTTTTCTTCTTTTTCTACTCCTCCTTCATGTAAAGTGCACTCAGGTCACATTAGATATTAAATATATAACATACTTTAGCCATATCTGTTTAATCTGATGTTTATTAATAGATATACAGCAGCAGTCAAAGTATCTTATTTAGGCACTTTCTCAATAAAGTATCATGTGACATATAAATGCATCTAAATTTCCTTTATCATCTTCTTTCACCACTGTGTTTCTACAACCTTTTCTCCCTACCATTTTTGTTCTTTGTCACCTGCAGTCCCTTTTGCTTCTTAATCATTCTGGTTTTATACACATTTTCTGTGAACCGTTCCCTAGTAATTACTCTGGCTGTATGTTTTACTTCCCATGATCGCAACTACTCCATTTTGATTTTTAGATTCCATTGATATAACCACAATGACTTTTCATCATGCTTCTTATCCGTCTTGTATGTGAAAACAATTTCCTCCTAGCCAATTTTTAATGTAGATTCTTTCAATAAGATTTAGTGTTTTAAAACCCGATTTCCATGAGACCTTGCCTATTGATTAACTATATGTGCTCTAGTTCATTTTCTTATTCTATTGCTTTTAGCTTTTTTTTTTTTAGTTATGAACTTATTATTTACTTTCATCCCAAATGCCTTCTGTCTTTAAATCCTCGTCCAGGTCCTGCCTATTAGGTAGAACTGATTTTAAATTAGCCATTCATAAAACCTTGAAACAACATTACATACATTGATCCACTACTTGTGTGAAGACTTATATGCTGCAAGTATGATAAATTTTGATGTGTTCAGTTCTGTGCTCCTCAATACAAGAGAGACATGGGCATACTGGAGAGAGTCCTGCAAAGGGCCACAAAGATAATTAAGGGACCGGAGTATCTTTCCTATGAGGAAAGGCTGAGAGAGCTGGGACTGTTTAGCCTAGAGAAGAGAAGGCTCAGGGCAGATTTCATCAATATGTGATGATGATATCAGTTAACTATTAAGCTGCTTTTGGCCCCTGTATAGCCCTGACCCTGCCAAGAGGTGGCGAGTGATCAGTTGTAAATATAATAATTGAAGAAACTAGGAGAACTAGGAGTAACGTAATGGAACACTGCGGACGGGAACCTGGACAAGTACTGGTTGAATGAAGAAAGACCAAAGGAAAATTCTGGATGACTACTACATGAACTTTGGCAGAAAGCCTATGGGGGCTACGGCTCGAGACGACCACCCGAGACCACTGGAGACCCCACAGGACGTGCACAGTTAAAGATGATGTTATATATGACATGCATTACTTAATCTATGTAAATCAGAATGCATATATGTATGAGAAGGGAGGAGTATGTAAAATCCATTGTATAAATAATAATTGAAGACGGACCTCAGTGTGCTTGATTTGTGGAATATCCACCAAGCACCAGGGCCCAAAATAAAGCAATATCTCTGTGTGTAGAGATTGGCTGATTGCACACCGGGTAAAGAATCCGCTTTGTATCGGACAACAATGAGATCTGCACCACCTGAAGGCAGGGTGCAAAGAGGACAGAGCCAAGGCTCTTTTCAGTAGTGCCCAGTGACAGGACAAGAGGCAGTGGGCACAAACTGAAACACAGGAGGTTCCATCTGAACATCAGGAAACACTTTTTTACTGTGATGGTGACTGAGCACTGGAACAGGTTGCCCAGAGAGGTTGTGGAGTCTCCATCCATGGAGATATTCAAAAGCCATCTGGACACGGTCCTGGGCAACTGGCTCTAGGTGACCCTGCTTGAGCAGGGTGGTTGGACCAGATGACCTCCAGAGGTCCCTTCCAACCTCAACCATTCTGAATTTTAAAAAAGCTCTATTTTAAAAGCAGAATTTGAACACCAGAAGTATTTCTTAGGATCATACATAAGCAATGAGGCTAAGACAAAATACTGAACAGGTTTTCATCTCCTGAGGATTGTCAGCCCTGCACAGTATATGGCCTCACATTTCTTAAGGAAAAATTAGAATGTGATAATGAAATTAAGGACTGCGTTATAATGCATGTATACTAAGAGGTTAACCAAAGGTTTCACAGATAGAAAATTCCAGCATTTCCTTTTTCTCACTAATTGGCATTGCTACATTTTAATTTTTTTAACATATATTTAATATGTAGTAGAATTTATATTGAAAGAAAAAATAACAAGGGGACATCAAAGCCTTATGGACAGGAAAAAAGGAAATAGAAGGGCAACAAAGATAAGGCATGGAAGAGTCAGAAAGTAAATGCTTTGGGAGTAATTTCTTTGCACAAGGACCCATTAATGCATATAATAAATTTCCAAGGTCAACAACAGGAGAAGTTAGCACAAACAGTTTCATAAAGGAGCTAGGCAAGAACTTCCTGGAAGACAATGCTGTCATTTTTACTAGGAACGGCACAGGACAGATCAGGATATTTTCTCCTGTTAGATAGTCCTGTTCACGGCACATTCTTTCTTTAACCTGCTGCTCTATTAACGGGTCTTTACCAACAGTAATAAAAATCAATACAAAGCCCATTTAAAATGCAGAATGTAGAAGATTAATGAATTCTTAGCTATAGTATTTTATATAGCAAAGAGAGCTGTCATATACAGAGGCACACCAACTTTGTGTGAGGTCAGGTTGCTGTATACATCACTGTTAAATGGATGGGGACAAATTCCCCCTCTCTCTTTTCTCCCATTGCCGTGAGACAGAAGGTGTTCCTGTGGGTTCACTGCCACTGAAAAGCTATGGGCCTCTAAAAGTAGGTGATTTTCTTCTCTCTGGGAGCAGGGTTTACTCAGACTATTTTTTATTCAGGATATTGTTATTGATTATTTTTATTACAGTGTTATGTTGGAGCTAAGCTGTAGTTGCAATTGGAGCACTGTTGGGTATGCCCTAGTAAAACATAGTCAGAGACAATCTCTTTCCCCAAAAGCTTATAGTCTAAATAGAACAGAAAAAGGGTTAAGTGACTTGGTCAAAGTTATACATCAGATGAGGGGCAAACTGGGAACAGGATTTCCTCCACTGACTCCAATGAAGAAATCAAGGTTTTTGTCGAGAATTCTTCACTTTTGGGCCAGAGAATAATCTCCTAGACTGTACTACTGCAGAGTTCGGTTTCAGAGACTTTGTCAGTTTAAACCATAATTTTCCTCCAAGCACAAGTGGTATTGGTCAAAAGTATTTGTTAGACTGAGCTTTAAAATATCTCAGGCAAGGAGAAAAAGGTTGGAGGAGAAATTATTTAAAACAGAAATTATATGCAATGGAAAGGGGCATGAGCCACATTCAAAGTGAATATATTCTTCCCTGGATGTCTAGGTCTAACTCCCTCATGTATATTAAAAATGATCACTTACAAAATAATTTTAGATATATTAATGGACTTACTTCCAATCTATTTCTGCTTGTCAGATGTGTCACCTCACATCCACAGAGTACAAGAAAGGTAACACTCTCTTTGCTTTTGACAAGTGAACTAAAATGGAAATGAAGGTATTTCTATAAAGGAATTTACCATTATAACTGGCACAGGGACAGGAACTTTCTGATACTCCTGCTGAGCAGGAGACTATTCATAATCAACACGCAAAGTTTCTGATAAGGTCAAAAGCACTAAGCTGTGTTGATTTTTTTTTTTGTGATGAAAACTTTTGTTTAATTTTCCCAAAAGATTATAATGAAAAAAATGTAATTGTGTGCAATCTTACAGCAAAAATCTTTTCCTCTAATCACCATTCTGTCCTGTCCTTATTTGCCTGGTTAAAATGCTGTAATTCATTTTCCTGGAAGCCCATTTTATTCCTGATGTAATTTGGAGCTGTACCTACCACTGCAACACGTGTGTATTGGGTTTGCATGGCAAGGTTTTGGTAGCGGGGGGGGCTACATGGGTGGCTTCTGTGAGAAGCTGCTAGAAGCTTCTCCTACGTCCGATAGAGCCAATGCCAGCCGGCTCCAAGACGGACCCGCCGCTGGCCAAGGC
>VYZW01027304.1:0-16896 GCA_013401315.1 Balaeniceps rex
AGTTGGGGCTGTTCAGCCTGGAGAAGAGAAGGCTGCAGCAGGGAGACCTTATTACGTCCTTTCAGTACTGAAAGGGGGCCTATAGGAAAGATGGGGACAGTCTTTTTAGCAAGGCCTGTTGTGACAGGACAAGGGGTAATGGTTTTAAACTAAAGGAGGGGAGATTTAGGCTAGATATAAGGAAGAAATTTTTTACACTGAGGGTGGTGAAGCACTGGAACAGGTTACCCAGGGAGGTGGTGGAGGCCCCATCCCTGGAAACGTTCAAGGTCAGGTTGGACGGGGCTCTGAGCAAGCTGATCTAGTTGATGATGTCCCTGCTCACTGCAGGGGGGTTGGACTAGATGACCTCTAAAGGTCCCTTCCAACCCAAAACATTCTATGATTCTGTGATTCTATGATCTGTTTTGTAGGAAGGTTATCTCTTGTCTCTAAGATCCTCCCAGTAGTTAGACTGACGGCAACTATGCCATTAGGGAAAGGGCATGTATCTTCACCTCATATAGTTTCCATATGCTTTTTGATGAGGCTATCATGCAGAATTTCTTTGGTCTTTTTCTTCAGATTGCATTTCTAAAATTTATGATTTTTTTTAGTTATCTTATTGTAATTATTATTTCAAAAAATATTCTTTAAACATTTAGATTGGTAAGTACTAACATATTTTGAGTCTATTTTTGACCTTTAAAGTAAAAATTAATGCCTAACCAATCTGTTATTACCATCTAAGAATTTCAAATTCTAAACATGTTGTTATTAGACCTCATTAGAAAAACTTATATAGACCTGTTTTCTCTTTGAAAGTATGGTTCAACCGAAAATCAAACTGCTTTCAAAACCATGTGAAGTTTATCAATATTTTATTTTGGCAGAAAACACAAGAAAAAATGTATGTGTAAAAAATTAGGATAGTTAATATTTTTGGAAAGACATGTTCTAATTCACCATTTTAAAAGGACTGTCTCCTTTACCAAAAAAAAGTAAGTCAGTATCCTGATTCAGGTTCAGCCTTAAGGTAGAATGGTTTTCACTTTTCCTTTAAAGTGAAGATGGCTTTAACTCTCTAATGCTTTCTGTTATTAGAGTAGAAAACAGATCAAAAACAGGTCCCAGAGTGTAAAGAAAATCATATTTACTGGTTGAGGCAGATTGAAATAACATAACATAACATAACATAACATAACATAACATAACATAACATAACATAAAATAAAATAAAATAAAATAAAATAAAATAAAATAAAATCATTTGAAGCTAAACCTGTACCTAACCTACTTTGTCTCTGCAGGACAAGTTCTGTCCTCCAATCTTATTTTCAGTTCAACTTTAAATGACTTCTTGCATTATCAGTATCTCTATATGGTCCCTTTGTTCCATAGAGATGTTCTGTAATGCTTCATTGCACGTATTCTCCCTGTTTTTCTCAAGGGGTTTTTGGTGTAATATTCATCATGTATATCTTTAGATGTCCATATAGCAGATGTCTGAGTTAAGTTGTTCATTTTAGGCTTTCATTATAGTCAATGATGAGAAATAGTAATTCTCAGCCATTATTTCTCTGACCTGTTTCAGCTGTCTACTTTATGATGAAATGAATCATGCCCAGAAAGCATTTAATCCCCTCTGCAAACCACAAAGAGAATCCAGGCTGGTTAGCTCAGATGTAGACAACCAAGGTTCAATCCAGTCACCCTCCAACAGCTGCAGAGTCTTGTCTGGGATGTCCTAGTGTAGTTTTTCTGTCCTCCAGCTGCCACTCCAGAAGAGAATGTGTGCCCCATTGATTCTGTGTCATGTCTGGCAGCCTGGTGTGGATGTTTTAGAGAACCAGAGGCTCTCACGTCGCACTAAATGATTTTGTTAATGTAGCATAATCCTGTCTCAGATATCTATCTGTTAGGTTTAAGCAGTTCTGGTATAGCCAGTAGGAATTTGAAGTTTGATTTCAGTCACAATTTGGATGCCTTTTGAACTGCTCTAGAGTATCTAAGGCATCTATGTAATGCTGGCATTTATGACATAGGGACTAAAAGAGTTCCATGTTCTCCTGGGTAGGAAGCTTGAAGGTAGCTGGGATATGCTAGGTCATGGTAAAGAGCATTAGATATTTATATGTGAGTAACTGAATCAAGGCTTCAGTCAATACAATGAAAGGATCAATTCAGTTTATGCTATAGAAAACATGCACTTTTAGACAGATGCAATGTGCTTTGATCTGCACTGACCACAGTGCAGGAGGTTTGTTTGCACTGCATGGATGCACTAGGGGATTCCACATCGTCTCTGGCTGTCATTTTAGAAGGTCTTTTATGTATCATGTATCTAGATATTTTGGGTTAGTTGTTTGTGTTTCTGAATCGAAGCGTAGGTGTCTGAATCAACTGCGGAACGTAGAATTTGGTTCATTTGAACAGGAGCCTAAACACAAAGCTTAGATGTAAACCTATATGGCTGACACACAGAGCAGGCAAGATAAGTTTGTGCTGAAGTTTGGTGAGATAGATTGCATCCTAGTCCCTACATGGGCTGAAACCTTATGGCTTGCTGTGTCTGTTATGCATATACTGTCTGCCTCATCTAGCACTCTACAACCTTTATTGTGTCAATGTTCCCTGTTGTTCTAGAAGAAGGAACTATTTCTCTCTTCCTCTGAAGATTAGAAGATCACACATGATTAAGAGGACAGCAAGAAAGATAGGCAGCCTTACTTCGTGCTGAAGCACAACTTTTTAACAAAACATAACACAAAATAACCAACAAAGAAACAAACACATATCATTTGATCAAACAAATAAAACAACGGTGTTATAAGGGTTATAAAATAATGTTGAAAAGGTAAATAGAAATTAAAAGTTTTGATTTCATAAAAGCAAAACTTTTAGAACAACTCAAATTCTGTTTCCTTCAGAAATTTTTCTTTCATAAAAAAATTGTGACTTTTGGAAGACATTCCAAATTTAAATCTATCCTTAAACACAGTTTTAATAACTAAATCAACTGGAATCTCTATGTGAGCTTATTTCACATTTTAATCTGCAAAGAATTTCCCATATAATACTTCTCTGTTGCTCTGGCACTGGGTGAAAAATCTTTTGTTTTCTTAAAACAAACCCACAGTTAGCTGTTTCTAATAACTATGTCATGAGAAAGTGCTCCCTTGAGCTGGTGTCCCCTTTTTTACTGTAACTGAAAAGAATTGCTATGAGATTGTATTTGTTTTCCCAAGGATATTGTTATATTAGAGAATTTTCACAATGTATGGGTTAGATTTCCTCATTCTTTTGTGCCATTAGCATTTTCTCCCAACTTTCTTCATATTTCTTATCTTCCTGTTGAAAGGCAAATATAGTCAACAAATAGATAACCAAAACTCAAGAGAAATTGAGTATTGTGACAAAACAAAAATCTAGGCAATAACTATGCTCAGAACTTAGGCCAAAAGTCAAGAAATCAGAAATTGGATTAGAATTAATAATAGGTAGGTTAAAAGCTGGGTGACAGTCAGGTAGATGGATGTGAGAAACTGAGAAAGAACCAAAACTAAGGCAAGGGAAATAAGAAAGGGATCAGAGTTAAGGCAAGAAGAAATTTGGGCAGAACTTCGGCTGAATGGCACATTGAACAGCAACATCAGCTGAAGGGACTGATGCATATGCCAAATACTGGGATTAATCTCTGGTCTAGAGGCTAAAAAGATGAATCAGAATCATAGAGTACCAGGTTGCAAGGGACCTCAAGGATCATCTGGTCCAACCTTTCTAGGCAAGAGCACAGTCTAGACAAGATGGCCCAGCACCCTGTCTAGCTGAGTCTTAAAAGTGTCCAGTGTGCTGGAGTCAACCACTTCCCTGGGGAGATTGTTCCAATAGTTGACTGTTCTCGTTGTGAAAATTTTCCTCTCATGTCCAACCAGAATCTCCCCAAGAGTAACTTGTGTCCATTGCCCCTTGTCCTCTCCATGTGACTCCTTGTCCTGGTTTTGGCTGGGTTAGAGTTACTTTTCTTCCTAGTAGCTGGCATAGTGCTGTGTTTTGGATTGAGGATGAGAAGAATGCTGATAACACACTGATGTTTTAGTTGTTGCTAAGTAGTGCTTAGACTAGTCAAGGACTTTCTTTTTCAGCTTCCCATGCTCTGNTGCTTGGGGACTGGCTGGGGGTCGGTCAGTGGTTGGTGAGCGGGTGCATCACTTGTTTTCTTTTCCCTGGGTTTTGTTTGTCTCTCTTGTTCTTCTTTTCGTTGCTATTGTTATTATTATTATTGTTGTTGTTATTATTATTATTATTTTATTTCAATTATTAAACTGTTCTTATCTCAACCCGCGAGTTTTCTTACTCTTGCCCTTCCGATACTCTCCCCTATCCCACCACGGGGGAAGGGTGAGTGAGTGGCCGTGTGGTACTTAGTTGCCGACTGGGGCTAAACCACGACACCATCTTCTTTGTAATTACCCTTTAAGTAGTGGTACGTGGTGATGAGATCACCTCTAAGCCTCCTTTTCTCAAGGCTGAACAAACCCAGTTCTCTCAGCCTATCCTCATATGGCAGACTTCCCAGCCCTTTGATCATCTTGGTGGCCCTTCTCTGGACACCCTCCAGTCTGTCCACATCTTTTTTGTATAGCGGGGACCAGAACTGTACACAGTATTCCAGGTGTGGCCTGACAAGATCTGAGTAGAGTGGGATAATAACTTCTTTATCTCTGCTGGTGATGCCCTTTTTGATGCAACCTAGCACCCTATTCTTTGCTGCAGCAGCACACTGTTCACTCATATTGAGCTTCCTGTCCACCAGGACCCCCAGGTCCCTTTCCACAGAGCTGCTCCCCAGCCAGGTGGATCCCAGTCTGTGCTGCACTCCTGGATTATGTTTTCCCAGGTGCAAGACCTTACATTAGTCTTCGTTGAACTTCATAAAGTTCTTGTTAGCCCACTCTTCCAGCCTATCCAGATCTTCCTGCAGGGTGGCTCTCCCTTCCAGGGTGTATACTTCCCCACTCAATTTGGTGTCATCTGCAAACTTCATCAAGGCTACACTTGATCCCGTTATCCAGATCACTTATGAAGATATTGAATAGCATTGGGCCCAATATTGATCCCTGGGGGACCCCACTTGTAACGGGTTGCCAGTTAGAAAAAGAGCTATTTACCACCACCCTTTGGGTGCAGCCTGTCAGCCAATTCCCCACCCACTGTACAGACAACTTGTCTAGGCCATAATGCATCAATTTCTCCAGGAGGAGGCCATGGGGAACCATATCAAAAACCTTGGAGAAGTCCAGGTAAACAATGTCCACCGCTTGCCCCATGTCAACCGAGAGGGTCACTTTATTGTAGAAGGCCACCAGATTTGTCAAGCATGATCTGCCCTCAGTGAAGCCGTGTTGGCTTTTCCCAATCATGTGTTTCATCTGACTTGTGATGGCCCCCAGGAGGATTTGTTCCATAATTTTCCAGGGGATTGAAGTAAGACTAATGAGATGAGGGCTTGTTTATAAATCTGACCTTTCAGGAAAGGAGGAAGTATGCAACAGTTTGAAACAAGTAGAAGAGCAACACTGGGAAAGAAGAGATGTATAAAGTACTTGTACGGTTTTCATGATTACAGTAGCCAGGCTTCCTCTTGGTTCTTGAATATCTAGGCTTTCAGGTACTCAGTGCTGACAGGTTATTATTCAATTTATAAATTAATATTAATTTAAGGAAAAAAAAATCACTCATTGCCCAAAAAAGTGGTCAAGCACACGAAGGTGTACCTTTGAAAACTCAATTGTGTGTGTTAACTTGGTATTAAAAGTTAAATAAGCTTTTTTTAATTATTCTTTTTCAATTGAGTAATAACTATTTAATTTTAAAAGTAAGATATTTACACTGACCACATTTTCTTGGAAAAGTAATAGTTTATCATCTTAACAGAACACTGCAGGGTATGTATTATGGTTTCATAATTATGTGTGACAGTGACAGTCAACCAATGACTTGGTGACTGGTTATTGTAAAGCCAAATTATCACTATTCAATTATAACTGTATGTTATTCTTTTTTTCCTTAGATAAAGCATTTAGAAACAGAAATGGGTATTGAAGTTATGCAGAATTGTTGTCACAAAGAACATTTACGAATTTTTCTTCACTGTCTTTAACAAAATTTATGCAGATAATTCCATTTTGCAACAATAATAAGCGTAAGTAATAAGAAAAAGGGATTTTATCATTGTTACATTTTTGTTTTATTATTGATATGGTTATTACCTACTTAGTAATTCACTAATGAATCTTGAAAAAGAGACTGATGAAATAACATGAAAGAGAAAAGGTGTTTTGTTCAAGTTGTACAAGTGTCTTTCTAGTCCTTTAAGGATGATGTGAAGAAGCCTTACAGAATATATAACATCACAAAGCTCACAGTTCATCAAATTAGTCATGATTTGAATTGTTAGATTGATGCCACACAGGTCAATGCCTAGAAGGAAGATGGAATCAGGTAGCTTCACAGATTGTTACTGGGCTTAATACTTTTGCAAAGGGGCCAGAATCCTCCTTTTCCTTACATTACATCTTCCCTCACTACAATCTCACTCTGAGTCCCAAGAGAAAAAAAACTCATCTTCTCTTGCTAACTAATCAGATTCTATCAATGCAATTGGGCCCTGCACCCCATAAATAGTACCTTAGAAAACATTCTTCCACTATGCAGTGCTATTTCTGTGATTTGCTGTGTGCAATCCCATGTTATACTGGTCTTGAGAGTGCTGAGATCAAATTGGTTTATGCGTTTGGTTAATTTTCTGAAGTGTAAGGTCAATATCTTACCACAATAGATTGACCCAACATAGGTTTGAATAGAAAATGAAATGTACTCCTGGGTTGATAAAATCTCTTTCCTCTATAGCTTCTGAGATATGTACTTTTTTCATGGTATTTATATGATTATATGTAAGTTCATATCAGGCTGTACGTAACACCCAAAATAGATTTTTTTTCTTCCAAGATACGATGAATACATCTGGAAATTACACAGGAGACAGTAAACCTGAAGGGGGAAGACACTTCTCAAGAAAACAACTTAATTACATATCAAAACTAATTAAGACACACCTGTCAACATTTGGGCTTTTTTATAAGAAATTTTGTGCAATGGACTTATTCCACTGTGGCAGCTGTCTGTAATGGTACTGCGTTTCCCAACTAAAAAGTAAGGAACAAGTAGCTCAGGGAGTGATAAAATCATTTTACACACAAGAGATTACTTTTAGCTGATCATCCTGCAGACTCATTTGCTTATGCTCTGGAAATGATCTGTTGGTTTTTTTTTTCCTTTTTTTTTTCTTAAATTTGCTGGTGCAAAAAAGATTTATATTTGGGGAAGTTTTGCTTGACTCATTTTTGCAGTTGTTCAGGACCATGAATTGAAATTGTTCTTTATAGCTGCTTCCTTCATAGCGTTTCTCTTTCACCACAAAGAATCCTATACAGTGACTAGGCATAGGTGAGTCTGAATGGAAGCCCTTTTCAAACAGCAATTAAGTATTCAGCTGGAATCTCCTTTTTAACTACTCACAAGTAGTATTGGCTCAGGTGCCAAGAATGAAATGTGGTCTCCAAATCATGAGTTATTAGTACTTAGTAATTTTCTCTTTTTGTTATTGCAGTGTTTCGGTTTTTCTGTGGGTCCTTGTAAAATTGCACCATCTTTTCACTTAGTAGCTACTTTGACTTAAGCACTGTATCAAAGCGATACTGCTGCCATGACACAATATATGTCCAAACTGTACAAGGGAATGGGAAAAGTCACAGAGGTCTTCACCTTTGAAGGATAGTGACTTTCAAATTCTGCTCTTTGCTCCATTCAGGGAGGGTTCAGAAGATGCTGCTGGCTGGTGGAGATCTATGTGATGAATTCAGTGATCCCTGCTCCAGCTTCTTGACCTATGCTGCTGCTGCTGATAGAGGCCCCTGAAGGAAGATCCCTTAAAGTGTACTAAAGTATTTCCACTAAGTAACAGAAACACTGGGATATGCTCTTTTTTCTTCAAAAGTATCCAGCCTGGAGAAAGATTGATCTCTGGAATGTGATAACAAGTGAAATACCAGAGCTCAGTACAGCTGCATGAAGGAAAAGGAAGAGCCATACCCTAGGAAAAACTTTCCGGTCTGCTGCTCCAGAATGGGCTCCCATAGATCCTGCTGTCATATCTGCCAGCCCATGCAGATTATTTTTATTTTATGAGGTATGGCAGTAGGTGTCTAGTCTTAAGCAATTCAGCTCAGCCTCTGGTCAAAGTAACGAATGGAGTTTGGAGAGCTAAATAGAGGTATTCAGTTTATTGGTCTGGGGAGACATTTCATGTTATGCAACTCTAAAAACTCAATTCAGAGCAATAACTGGAGGTAAGATTACAAATGGTTGAAGTAAGCAAAAAGGCAAGAAGGCAAGAAACTTTTGTTCTCTTATTTTCCAGCATTGTATAAATCCTCATACCAAGGTAAAAAGATATGCTGACGTGATGACGAATATGTAAAACTGCATGTAGAATGAAGTACAGAATCAGTCCTTTTCTTGTCTTTTCTTCACACATATATTCAATAGAAAATAAGCTAATTGTCATCCTAAAACCAACTCTGATGCCACTGCTTGCCCTTGTGCATTATAATGCATGGGCCCAAATCTGTGGTTCTTAATTGAGTGGAACTACCATTGAAAACAACAGGATTTCATTTGATTAAGGACTGCAAAATACTTCCCCATGTGTGCACTTCTTTGTTGATAGTTAGTCAGACAGTAAGTCATGCAAAAGCTCTTTTTAATTACATTTTCAGATGGTGACATAATTGGTTGGAACAATCAATATCTTGCTTGATTTCTGAAGGTGAGACTTTCCAAATGAGACCAGTCATACTTATCCTGAAATATAAAACCTTGAGAATACTTCTCAGTAGATTATTAATATTTATTATTACTTGTATTCAAATAAATAGAAAATAACAGACAAATTTATATATGACTGTTTTGAATTTCTCAGAATTCTCAAAATATTTGAAATACATCATAACTGTTACTTTACTTTTAGTATAGTTAAAACAAACAGATATGCTCCTTAAAAAAACTAGATACTGCCACCACAGAAAAGTTGTACCCAGTACCATGCAAAATACATATACATTTCAACAAGCAGGCAGAGAATTTTCATGAATGGAATTTTTTTTTGTGGTGGTCAGTTCACCAGGAAAAGAGAGGGGAACAATCTGAAGAAAGTGGCTCAGAAGGACCAGAAATCCGCATACGCAGTGACATCCCCACTGAGAAAAAGATATGTGAGAAAAAGCTTTTAGCTTCATTTTTAAAACTATTCCAAAAAACCATTTGACTTCATCATCAATTTCTCCTCCTAACAGAAACAACCTCAACACCCTGAATTTAGCTAAGCGTTTGGGTCAAAAGGGCCAATAAAACACAATTAAAGTTTAATAGGTTCAACAGGCAATAAGTTAAGAAAAAGAAGCGAAGGCATCAATGTTATTCGTCCTTTTGTTCCCAATCTACTATGCAACCTGAAAAATGATCCACTAATTTAATCCAACTCATATTGGGGTATAATATCCTTTATTTTAAGCTGTTTGTTATATCCAGACTTAAGTCTGGCTTCAAGTAAGTTAACTGTTCTAAACCACTGTGATTTTAAGCTAGAAAAGGAAATTGGAGGTGTGGGGGAGAGAGATTAGTACTCGTTTTAACCCTTATTCCTCTCACATCTCTTACAAGCAAAATTCCTACTGAGATGAAAATGAAAACAGCTACCTCACGTTGCTGAAGAGCCTGTGTCTCTGTGTATTGAATGAATGCAGTGCACAAGACTAGTATTAACACTTTTATGTATCTTGGGCTTCTGTTTTAGATAAATTCAAGACTTTTCAAAGTGAGTATATTTGACTGTTGTAAGGGGAAAATGTTTGAAAAATCTAATAAACAGGAGTTGCTATCATTTCTGAGTAACAATCAATTTTCTGATGTGTAAATTATTTACTGTACTTAATGACTTGTGGATTGTGTTAACAATAACCACATGCTCCAGTAGAATGCCTTTTGTAATGCATGCTTGTAGACAAAGAGTAATAAAATATGCTTCCAAAACTGTATTTTAGCTCCTGTCCCATGTGGCTCCTTAAGAAAAGCTTTATAAGTGTAGAATGGTACAGAAAATTATAAAGTTGCCTTTGAAAATGGTATATTCATTATTGATGCCACTTATATCTCAGCATACAGCAGGACTTCTGGAACGTTGTGGTTTGAAAGAATAAATATATGTCTGAACAATAAAATTGTCCCTACCTTTCACACTACCCTATCCTTAATGATAGTTGGTAAGTCCTGGTAAAGCATTTGCAAGTTGAAATCTTGGCATTGTTGTACTCAGTGAAGTAACATTCTCTGATCTCAGCAGATACCATTTTTCCCCTTTAAATGATGTTGTGGTTTAGCCCCAGTCGGCAACTAAGCACCACGCAGCCGCTCGCTCACCCTCCCCCTCCCCGGTGGGATGGGGGAGAGAATCGGAAGGGCAAGAGTAAGAAAACCCACGGGTTGAGATAAGAACAGTTCAATAATTGAAATAAAATAATAATAATAGTAATAATAATAATGATAATAATAATAATAATAATAATAATTGTAATGAAAAGGAGAACGAGAGAGACAAACAAAACCCAGGGAAAAGAAAACAAGTGATGCAACCGCTCACCACTCACCGACCGACACCCAGCCAGTCCCCGAGCAGCGATCACTGCCCCCCCGGCTAACTCCCCTCGGTTTATATACTGAGCATGACGTCATATGGTATGGAATAGCCCGTTGGTCAATTTGGATCAACTATCTTGGGCTGTGCCCCCTCCCAACTTCTTGTGCACCTGGCAGAGCATGGGAAGCTGAAAAAGAAAGTCCTTGACTAGCCTAAGCACTACTTAGCAACAACTAAAACATCAGTGTGTTATCAGCATTCTTCTACTAAATCCAAAACACAGCACTATGCCAGCTACTAGGAAGAAAAGTAACTCTAACCCAGCTGAAACCAGGACAAATGAAAAGATCATTAATATCTGTTTTTCTAGGATATTTGGCAGTGGCTGCTGCTGCTGCAGGATAAGTGTTTCACCAAGGTTTTTCCTCAAGATTGTGTGACTGGTTTTAATTCTGGTATTAATATCCAAGGTAATGAAGAGTGTCATTGAACTTTATCTGATACTAAAGATGATTAAGAGAGGCAGGATCAGATCCATGATATGTATTGTACTTTTTGTTAGTTGCTCACCTCCCTTCTACATACTGACACGTAAAACTGTATGCTACAGTTTAATTAATTTTTTAAAGGGGAAGGTCTAAAAGCTGTCTGTGAGCTATAAATTACTTTATTCCACAGCCAAAAAGTCAGATTTGCATGGGAAAATGAACAGCATGGGCATAAATTAAACTAAGCCCTATCCGGAAAGTAATTGGAATCAGCTTCAATTACAGTAATTAGCAGGCTTAAAGAAAAAACACAGATCCATTGCATAGCTACGCAGTTCACCCACAATCATCTTCACAGAGAGCATGTGTATTAAAATGGTGCTCAGAAAATGCTTGAACTGTACTGTTTCATGGTGAACTAACAGTTAATTTGTAGGAAATATACAGCCACGGTATAAATGTGGTCACATGTGATTATACAGAACACAGATGAGTGCCATTCTCTGAAGAGAAAGTTCATGTTAATAAGAAAAAAAAAGAGTCGTATTGAATAGGATATAGAACAGAGATGTCTGACCAGTAAATTGAGCTTGCTCTGCCAGAGCTTGGGCAAAGAACAGGACTGAAAATCTAGCACATAAGCAACTCTCAATACCACTGGGCTAAATTAGGGTATATTATTTTGAGTTAAGCACAGCACTGACTGAAATGTCAGTGGGAGGTCCCCTGGGATACTGATACTATGAACTTGAGTCTGCTCATAACACACCGTCAGGTACTACCACATAACAATCACCCACAAGAAGCGCAGAGTGGGTCTGCAGCCTTCAGTAGATTACCTTAAACCAATGTTAAATTCCCTTACAGTTTACGGCACATCCTCCTTATTCTACAACTGCAGAGGGTACTCTCAATAGTCAAGGTGAGAAGAAGCTTTCTGGGCTGAGGGAGGGCGGTATTGCATTAGCATCACGTGCTGATCTTAAGGAACATTAAACAGCCAGTAAAGGCCAGCTTTATCTCACCTAACTTCAATCTCTAAAAGACCTAGCCTAAAGTTGTCTCCTGCTGTAGCCAGTGGAGAAAAGCAACCTGCAGAGGGCAACTCATTCCAGGTACCTTAACATGTCTCATAGGATGGGATGAATAACTGGAATAGTGTCTCTGACTCTGAATCCACTGTTTATAGATGTAATCTAAATTAGTGTCACCCCTGGATCGATTTAACACAGGTCTGAGCCACAACCTGTAGACTGTTTGAGGGACTGGTTCAACTTTCAGTTGTCCTCAAGAACAGGGAAAAAGTAAAAGTGGCACCATACTTGTCATCTTTCCATACAGATACACATCTGTGCATCTGGAGATTATGCTCTGGTTGTTTAAATTTGGTATGCTGTTCTTTATACACACTGTGAAACCTCTCTGACTGTCATGTTAAGACTTGTCAGCTCAACCTCTGAGCAAGGTTCTTTGCTTTGTAATTTTTATTAACTTCTGAATCCTGAAAGAGAAAAAGCTGTTAGTCTCAGCTTTCTCAGTGAGAAAATACTTATTCTCTGGATTTACTTCTTTTAACTAATTTGAAATTATAGTCAGGAATTGACTTCCATATTGCAGGAGACATCAGATAGACTCTCCAGCAAGCAGGAAGAAGAAAGCTGAAATATATATCTGTGTTAGCTAATTACATTTGTTATTGTCATTCTCAAAATGTAGGGCCTGACTCTGACTGAATTTATTCTTACATATAAGAGACAAAATGCCAATGAGTTCAGTTAAGCTACCCTGATATAATACTGATAACTATAAATGACAACAAAATCAGTCCCTAAGAACATCAGCTGTAAATTATATCACAATGTATAAGTATACCTGTGTTTCAGACAAGCTTTTAATCTCTTTTGTGGCCTTCCTGTCTTGTCCTGTATCCCACTATTTAATGTCATATGGGAGTTTTAGAAAAGTAGAAACAGCATGAAATAGCTGTTACAAAATAGTTATTTCATGCCAGCTCCAATAGTGGATATTTTTATTTTATTTTAAAGACTTGTCTACATGACAAAGATATTGAGAAACTATTATTATGACTATAGAAAGTTTATAGCCAACAATAATTGCCACACTTCCAATATACATTCTCCCTGCAGAGAAGTGTTTCTGCATCCCTGCATCTTTGCTTGTAGTGAAATCCTAGAATATTTCCACTACTAATAAATTAGAAGGGAAAATTCCCCAAACTCTCTCAACAGTGCTCTTACCTCCCTAACTGCCAAGCATTTGAATCTTCCAGTAGATTTGATATCTACTGGACTGGATGAATATCTGGCAAGAAGTTATCCATTATTTATCATAAATCATAAATCTTTATTTTAAATCCAGTTGAACTAACATTGCTTAGTGGTAAACACATTTTATTTTTCTTTCTTCCAAAAAAGATTAGCAAGCATATAGTAGTCACTGATGGAACTAATGTTAGTCTCACTCTTGACCAATGTCTCTCACACAGCAGAACAAACAAGACAGCTCTTTGGAAATGAGAGTGATGCACCTTTGATTTTGGTAGGATCTAAGGAGGCAAATGCAACAGACCCATGCAAACCTTTATGAAGGACTGGGACCCGAGTTGTTCTTTAGTAAAGTTTTTCTCTGGAAATATGTTCTCCTTTTTTCAAGTTTTCACAGAAGTGAAGCTGCTGATGACTCTGCTTAAAGGTTTTAGCTTGTTCTCAGAACCATATTTCCGCTGACCAAGAAGGAAGCAGGCATAGGCACACCAGCAGAGAATTTGACACTACTCTTTTATCTGCTTTCCTGCTTATCTTTCTGTAATAAGTATTTCAGTATAATGCTGTTTCAAAACATTTTTACAAAGAGTATTAGCTTTTGCAAGGGAGAGGTATAAGAGGCATTTTATTTTTTTTTCTTATGCCTAATGAATCATAAATAATTTCAATTAAATTCATGCCCCTGTACACCAGGTTTTCTTCTTTCTTGAACACAATAAAATAAACAAAAAATAAATTAAGAAAGAAAAGTCATAAGCACCTCTCTAGATTTAGTTTTCGATACAGGGTCTATGCTCAGTTGTCAAATATGCTTAAGTCTGGTGTTAATTATGTATGGTGTGGTGTTACATAGTCCAGCATTCTAACCTCTCTGGAGCTCAGTCCTTTCACAAGTCAAACAAGACGAAAAAAATTAACTGTTTTTTCAACTACTTCTTTAAACAGACAATCCACATTTTTTTCCAGGTGTTTTTTGACAGTTTGCATTGAGAAAAAATGTAAACAGATATCTCATATTTATGAAATATAGCTGGAGCACACAACTTCAGAGCAACGTTAGGACATACAGTCCAATCACCTAGCAGGTGACCTCTTAGTATAAATAATAATAGGCTGGTTAAAGCTTGTTAGGATACTTCCTTCTCACTCCTCCTGTTGGGGCAATCCAGTGCCCTATTCCATTGTATGGACCTTCTATTTCCAGACTCAGTTTATTCAGTTCTAATTTATACCCATTTTTTTCTCCATCAATGACATTTTTAGCTTAGCTACTTCTTGTGGCTACCTGACACTTTACTCCACCTTCATTTTTGTAAGCAATTATGTCAGTGCTTAGCCCTCATATTTCTGGACAAATTTTCTTGTGTATGATCGAGTATCTCTTCCTCTATCACTTTAACATTTATTCTACACACCCGTTTAGTTTATGCATCTTGAATAGGGATGAATAGAATGGCGTCCAGAATTTCAGATAATGTTATATCAGGGTGCTGAACAACAGTATTCACATTTCTTATTCTTCGCTGAAAGCACCTCTTGTGATTGTAGTTTCTTTTTCATAATGACATTATATTAGAGAAACATAATAAACTTACAGCTAATTAATACACACCAGTCTCTCTCCTCTACTGTTCTTAACAACAGACAAGGTTTTAGCTTTTGCAGAAATGCTTATTATTTGTCATTATCCATTGTTACATTTCATCTTCTTTTGTCTTCACATGTAGTACTCATGTAATTTTAAGGTCAAACCAAGAATATATTTGATCTCAAAAAAAATGCTTACAGTATCATTGATGCATTTCTTCATTCTTTCCCACTTCTTATTTCATGGCTAGAGAACCTTTAATATTTCTTTCTTTGCAAAATCTAATATTGTGAGTGATTGTAAAAGGGAGGTCTACTTGCAATCTAAAATATAGTGAAATGTCTGGGTAATGCACAAGTAGTTTTGATGGCACAACACAGTATCTGAGAAACCATGTTGGTAAGGGCCTGGGAAAAAAGTGTGTTTAAGTGTATATTATTAAGGTGTCCTTTGTACTGGATCAAAATAACAGAATGACTGAGAAGTTTTGAGTGGGTTAAACACCAATAAAACAAATGCATATCATTTAGTTAAGCAAATGTTGAGAATTCTGAATGTGGAGGCATCAAAAGTGCATATTTGAATATCATACTATTAAAAAAAGAATATTAGTTCTTCTAAACCTGCTATCCAAATTCAACTCTGACAAGATGACAGAGATCTCAAAGCTTTAAAGTTCCTACAGTAGCCCTGTATAATATAGCATACAGGCTACAGACAGGATTTGTAATTTATTTGCGCTGCCAACAGTATAAGAGAAGCTTGTTCTGTCAGTATTCCAGCAAACAGAAAGCAGAGGTTCACACGTACTGTTCATTCAATATAACTGTAATTCAGATCTAGTCATAGCATCTGATACTTGTTAAAAAAAAAAAAAAAAGAGGGCAACACAAGAGAAGAGACGACACATTTTGATGTGCCGTAAAGTGAAACACAGAGCCATGGAAAATTAGGCTTCCTTAGTTCTGCTTTTCATGTAACTACTTTGTTTTTTCAAAATTGGCTATTTTTAATTCTTGAAATGACAATGATTTGACTTTACGTTAGAAGGTTGTGTGTATTTCAACCTACTTAGGTGGCAACATATTTGGGTTGAAACAGAGGGGAGAGGACAGACACTTACATCTAGTACGATATAACATCCTTCTATTGTCTTATGTAAGTATGCACATAATTTTATTACAGAACCAGTAATGAGACACCCTCTTGGCAGCAGAATACAGTTGGAAGATTGCATTAAACTGATTGGATTTTTAAATGTGTACTGTCTTATTTTCTGGTAAAAGAGAGAATGACTCAATGGTTTTGAATGTTACATTTATATTTATTATTATATTTATTATATAAAAAAAATGAAATACGGATCAGTCTATTGGCAAAGGTGATCATCTACAAGACATACTGCATTTAACATTTCCATCCCTCTACCCATTAAACAAGAAATCATAATGTATAAGTAGAAATAAAATATAACAATCTCCATGACACACTCATTACAAAAATCTGGGATCCCATTGAGAAAAGTAACATGTAAGGATACCCAGCAGATATAGTACTAAACATTTGTTCTAAAAGTGCAAATTAACTGCTACAGTCAGAAAGCTGATGAAGTGATAAGAGGAAAATCAACCATAAGAAAAGACAATGATGAAGATAAAACTATTCAGCAATCCAAGGGAAATTAAAGTTTCCTGGCTAAGAATCATGAGATCATACCATATATGTGTGTATGCTCACATATACCTCTATACAGTAGACGATAGTAACACGGCGAGCTGTAGGCAGTCCAGGAGATTCCTA
>VYZW01027305.1:242-13631 GCA_013401315.1 Balaeniceps rex
ATATATGCAGTAAACAAAAACATGCAAAGAAATTTATTCTTGTTGAAAAAAATAATAAAATCTAGGAGATATTCACAGATGCAGGAAGGTTCCTCTGCCCTCCTTGAGCTCATTAAGAAAGTGAATAAGGAAATTACCTCTTCTGCCTATGTATTCAATATCAGCTTCATCGAGAAACAGCATGGTTTCATTAGTATCTGTCACAACATTAGCATTATATTAGAAATGGCTTGAAGCCAATATCCCAGGTACAACAGTCCCAAACCCTGGGAAAGGCCAGATACAGGCTGTACAACACAGAGCGCCTTTGCATCTTATGAATGATGGTTTACTGCTGTAAAATTTTACTTTTCTTTCTTGGTCTCATCTATCCAGGACTTTTTCATATAACCCATGGCTAACAATGTATTTTTCTAGTCTAAATTACTGAAGACATAATGATATTCAGAAAGTTAAAAAAAAAAAAAGATCACTGAATTATATTATTGCTCAATATAAATATTTGCCCAGAAGTGTTTCTCTAATCAATATTTAAAGTGAGTCAAGGAAGTTTAATAGCTAAATCTTGCTCTCATTACCTGTCATCATCCTTTATCTGATATCTTCTGAAGCTATAGACCCCTCAGAGGTTGGGAGAAAGCAAACAATTAATTTCACAAAATTTTCATAAGAAAAAACTTCTCATTTGAAAAAATATAACAAAACTGGATTAACATTTTCATACAGTCAGGATGGCACTAACGTAATGCAATAATTTCTTTAATAATGAAATATGCTTTGATCCTATTATACATTTCAGAAATAATTACATCCTGTCAAAGCACAAAAGAAAATGAAAATACAAATGGTTCACAAACAAAAATCATTGTAAAACATGAGCAATATATGGATATCTATTTAGGACAAAGACTGTACTTAGGGAGTGTGTGTATATACGTGTGCACGCGTGCTCATGCACATATTGTTGTGGTGCCTACCAGAAATTACTCCTGATCTGGTGTCTGCTATTTCTGCCCATATGCCATTGTGACAGCCCTGTGCTGAAATCCAAGTTAAATCTGTATTTGCACTACAATTTTCAGTGTACAAATGAATAAAACATATTGCTGTTTTCTTTCCCTTATGAAGATATCTCCTGTTTTGTAAAAAGTGTTACCAAAAAGTGTTACCAAACCCTCCCATATGAACACAATATCAAGCCTTTTTACAGCATGAGTCACTGATGAGCATTGAAGAACTAGATGACAGACAGTTAAAGTACTAAATAATTTACTTACAGCATACTTGTCTCTTACAATGTCAGCTCTTAATTGGGAAACCAAAGCACTAGGTGCTACCCTACACACTGACCCAAACAAAGGTCTCTGCCCCAAACTGCTTACAATGAAAGCACAAGACCAACAGAAGCTCTTAGTACTGCGGGACAGATAGGAAAGCCAAGGAAACAATGCTATCAATGGAACAGTCAGTAGTCTCTAAATACCAGCCAGGTTTATTAATTACAAATTATACTATTTTTAGGCTCAAATGCTGAAAGTTGCCTAGGGGAATGAATGCCTAATTTCTGCAGGAGCTCTGTATCCAAATCAAGTTTTCTAGATAATTTTGCATACATCAGTTGAATTTCTAGGTAAAACAGAAATATTTTTGAACCCACATAAGTGCACAGACTGTGATTCACTTCCCTCATTAGTAGAGAAGTGATTATAATTTTTTTAAATTCAATGCAAAAAAATTATCTGCATTACCTCCCCAAAGCTTAAATACATCTTTTAAAAAATGTTTAACACTTGAAAGTTCTAGTTAATGCAATATTTTCCATGTAAAGCTTGATCTGCTGTGGTGAATTATCAAAGATGGCACAGACCTCTCAGATCAGCAAAAATCAAATGAGCATTTTTAGTCTCAAGGGCCTTTTGTTGTGAAACTGGAAAAAATACATTGGTACACAGGTACAGTTACTCCACTGCTTTCTCTGCTATCATGCTTGTGCTTTGGATGACTACAAGAGTAGTGGCAAGCTTAGCATAAAGATGAGACAATCAAGAGTCAGGAAAACAAAATAATTAGAAAAAAATGACCTAAACCAAAATTAAATGCAACAAAAGCCACTACATATCATCAATAAAGAGAATTTTATTCATGTGTTCTGTTCTTAGCATTGATTAATTATGGCAAGTGTGGTTTAGGAAAACATTTTAAGAAAATCTTTCAAGAATCTTGAAGTGAATTATCTTATGGAAGTAAGATGATGTAGTAGTGATACTACTAGACTGGAAACCTGGAAGGACTGCTGCTGACTACTACTCATTTTCACTGTGTTAAAACAAATGTCATCTTGTATTTTTTAGTGAATGTAGCAGTTTTTACCTATGCCTTAGCAAAACAATGCATGAATTCATTGTTACCTATGACACACTTTTAGATGCTCCCATAAAATGTGCTTTGAAAACCTGGATTCAATACAGTACTAGACTGCAGTGGCCAACATTGTGTACAATACTATACTTCTGTACATCATTACATTGGAGGCTGGAAGAACCAAAGGGCTACAAGAATACATGTTGCAAAGATACAGGTATAATGGCATCATTCAGCCAGAGCTTTAGCTGTGTTAAAGTGGATCCCTATTCTGTTTTGGAGTCTGGATAAAGGTGAGAAAAATCAATACTGAACTTAACTATCATGAAACAAGCACTCTCAACCTCTTCAAGCTAACACCACTTAAAATTATTTAAATTTGCACATCACAAATATTAGCCATGTTTAACTGCTATCCAGCTTGGTCTTTGTTGATGTTTTCCAGTCAGACCACAGATGTCAAACACCAAAATAAGTTCAGCTGTCTGAAATTGGGATGCAAGGCACAGGGAATAAGAGATTACACAAGAATACTATTTTTGCAGTATAGGGAAGGATTAAGTGCTATATAGTAATATAAATGTACTAATAATGCCAAGAACAAAGGAGGGAGAAGAAAGGTAAACTTGGATTTTTAGCACTGTTGTTAAATTTAGATAAAATTCCAGAATCTAACTCAGCACAGAGTGACCCCAATAGTGAAAGAGGCATGTGAGACAAGCCAGAAAGAAACTACAAGTAGCAGAGGGGCAAAAAGGTGTCCCCTTGGCCTCAAACTATTAATTAGCAACTAGCAAAGCTGTACCACAGATTCACTGCTCCAGCATTCCTCCTCCAGAGGTTGCTGCTAGTCTGCCTCATTATCATCTGGATGGAAAACAACACTCTTTCCTGGGAGTTCTCTGCAACAGTCTTATTGATTAAGTTCCCACAGTGTTAAATCATTCTGTAGCTTCCACTCCATTCTGCCTACCTTCCCACCCCTGAATAATAAAAGCTTTGGGGGATTTATGGGGGTGGTGCAGTAGATGAGGAGCATTTGATAAACACCATAGCATAATACAGTTTCTATTTATGCAATGCCCTTAGCTTCAGAACATTTCACACGCCAAGACAGTATTTAAAAGAGCAAAATTAAACTAATCTGACTTTGTTCTTGCTTGTGTACTGCTTCTGTTACCCTTAGGAATCTCTGCCAAACACATCCAAATGTGTCCTTTCCTGGCTGTAGTGAATTTGAAAAAACAAGGAAAAAAAAACAGTAAGGCAATGATGGTTCCCTTTTCATCATCCTTCAAGCTGGAGTTACCCAACAACTTCAAAATATATTTCTTGTTATTTTTTCACAGGCATACATCTGAGATATGCAAATCTATGTAACACAATTTAAAAAAAATAAAGCAAGAATGAAAATTTAATTTCTACTAGAAATAAAAATGAATTATCGCTCATTGTGAAAGAGCCTATCCAGAATCATGCACCCTTATGTCACTGGAACAACAATAAAAGCTTAAGATTACTATAGGCTTGGCTGTGTTATTTTGGAATTGGGCATAACTGGGTATTTTTTTTGAATGGTCATGCATTAAAGAGACACTAAGGGTTAAGCTTCCTTAGAGGACCCAGGCAAGGGAAGATGCAACTTACCCAAATGGACCTTGAGCTATCCTGAGGGGAAGTGGGCTGACAAAGAAGCCTCAGGAAAGATGTTCTGAAAGTGTAAAACTAATGATTATTATCCAGAAAAAAAGGTTGAAAGTGACTGAAACCACCACTTAAGAAAAGACCAAGATAAGTGTATGTTAGAAAGGAGGAAAGAGGAAAATAAGGCTGGACCAGCTTTTTGGCAACATGACCAAGTGATAAATTTCAGTTGATAGGGATTTTCAGTTGAAAACAGAATATATCTCATTCAGAAAAAAAACCCACCAAACCCCAAAATATAACGTCTGTTACAATAACCAATAATTATGGCACTTTAAAAATCCTGCAAGAGGAATTCTTTTTATGAATAGAAATGCTTTCTTAAGTAAAACATTAACAAGATTTTATTATTACTCAAAATCAAAATGCACCATTTTGAATCCAAATCTGCATTTGAGAAATGCGGATTTTATAAATCTGTGTATGGAGAGGGACTAGAGTTCAAGGTTTTTGCTATCTTTTTCATATTACTGATCATTAATGTAACAATCTCACTGATCAGCTTTTATTCTGCCCATGGTTGCACATCATATGATTTCTAGTACCTTACTGCCAGCAGCAAGTAGATTGACTCCCTCCAGACAAACAGCACGGCATCCTTTCTCTTCCCTACAATCATTTTTAAACAAGCTAGATGTTGTCATGAATGTGCTTCTTAGGCATGTTCAGCTGAGGGAGGCCAGTGCCTGCTGTTCACCCGGCAGACTCTGCCCTGTAGTGCCAGGTGTGTCGTCAGGAGCAGCCAGCAGGAGCTGAGCCTGCAGCAAGGACAGTGTTCTTCCTCTTCTGCAACCAAAGGGATATTTTTGCTTTCTGCATTTCTTTCTGCCTGGATATACCATTAATTCATTATCGAGAGGAAACATTTTCCCAGAAAAAGAGGAAGAAAAATGGCTGATACTCTAAGTTACCACGCACTTACACTTTGATTCAACAGGTGAAGGGTAGCACTGCAGGAAAGAAATTAAATGACTACACTGACATGAGTTCCATATGCAAAATGGAAATCGCAGATCACCAGTACACTCTAAACACAATAAAACCTGTGGCAGGAATGTGTATGTTATTTCTAATATCCCAGCTTATTCTCACTACAAATAATTACACCTTGCTACATAATGATATCAACAGGTTTACTTTGATTATTTGCTCCTTCCCTGCCCCCGGTCAAAATTCTTGTATAGTGCCCACTTCATTAGTTGATAAATTTTAACCAGGATATACAGATTTACATCTTGTTTGCCTCTTGGTATTGTTTGTGAGGAGCATGTTTTCTTACCCATGCTTACAGAAAGTACTAACTTATTCCACAAAGGTTCCTACTGATTTCAATCCAAATGCCCACAGAGTAAACTACTAAACAGAATTAGTGAAAGCAGAACTTTTGCATTAGTTTATGCATTTAGTTTTAAAAGGATAACAAACCAAACCAAAACAGAGGTGTGCTCTGTATTTCTTAGTACTAAACTTATATATGAATTCCTCTAGCATTTACAAAAATTAGTTGAAATTTAACCACTAGAAATCTTTCAAATATTTTAAGTCACTTCTTAGCTACCAAAGCATATTCACACTCAGTCCTTTGCAAATTCTTCTTTATTTTATGAAGTAATATTACTGGGAAGACACTTCTCAAAGCTACAGCTGTAACAGTGATGAAATATTTTCTTGATGAGTAGGTCTTTTTCCACTTCAGGAAGTGCTCTCAAAGAGGCAGGGTGTCTGGATCAGAAACTATGATTCAGTATGGATTTGTCCTGGGAATTATAATAAGGCTCAGCAGAAAGTTCTATAGCCCAACCTGGAGGTTTCAGCTGAACATAATTACAACTTTTAGTAAAAGACAGAATTTACCAGGGGACCATCCAATAATTAAGATGTGAAAAAAGGCCACAATGAAAAGATACCATTTCCAGAATTCTATTCTAAGAATAAACATGAAACTGAAATGTTTCTGTTACTCTGCAGAACTGAACATAATATTTAACATATTTGACCATTACATTTTCTTAAATAACATTCTCCTAGTTCTCAAATAAATAAAACAGGAAATGTAAAACCCCATTTTCAAACAGCAAGTACAGGTTGATAATCATCCCATGTAATTTTATCCATCTAAAAGTTAAATATTTAGTGTAAGATAATTTTCCAAGACCTACCGAGCAGGCAGTGAAGAGAAACATGCCAGTGTTTGAAGAGCCCATTCTACAGTTTGTACACTGTCTGTGGAATATGACTATGACCTGTTTTCTCCAATGAGCTGTTTTCTCCTTCTGTCTTTGTCTTCTGGAGGAGTTACACGTGCAAAGACATTTTTGGTTTGGTTTTACTTTTTTTGTTATTTGTTTGTTTTATTTAAATTTTGATATGCTTTTCCACTGGATTCGGTGAGATGGATTGCCCTCTGAAGATGCCTCTCTTTCTCTGCATTGCCTACCTGCATGGCTTAGGTAAAATGCTTAAGTTTGTGTAAGCCACTTTTAGTTACTTTAAGTAACTAAAATGTAGTAAATCTGACTCACTGACAGGTTCCAAAATGCAGTAGTTTCTTTATCGATATTTCAAATCATCAAATATATCAAATTACCAATATGCGATACTGGTTTTAGTAGATGCCAGAAAGAATAGTTGTTGGCCAAATGTCACAATATGTTTAACAACAATAATTTTTAGGAAGTTGAGTTATCAGAACACAGAGAGGTCAGCAGGATGATAAACAGTGAGTTGAGTGCAACTGCTGCAAAGGAACACCTAGCTGAATGGTCACAGTCAGCAAAATGTACAATTATAAATAGTTATTTATACAGTCTAATGCAAGGAAATAGGTAACTGGGAGCAAAACCCCAAATATTTTTCTTTGAAAAGCAGGAAATTATAAATATCTATCTCAGTATAATTTCTTCATGCAATGTTGTGACACTAACAGTTAACGGAATTCTCATGTACCACAAAACAGAAGCAAGGAAGTCTCTCCCTATGCAAAATTTTGGTGTGACCACTCCTATAACACTTATTCGCACTGCAAAGAATGTGTGAAGTAGAAAACTTAGAGCTACATAACTGATGCAGGGTTATTAAAAAAAACCCAAAAATATGGGACTGAAGGTGCTCCAACTAGCTTATCAAAGGGAAGGTTAAAAGTGTGTGTATTTACAAATGGAAAAAATATATCAGAGAAAGAGCTTAAAATATAAAAACTTTGAAGGACACTTTTTCATTAATAGGGAGCGGAAATGAATTCTTCAAGTGTGAGCAGGCAGGCCAGAGATGAAAAGTTAAGGAAAAGGAAAATTATAAGTGATATGATGCATGGGCCCTAACGTGGGAATCTAAAACTGCAACCAAGCTTAGGTTCTCTTTAAAGTTAGCAGAAAGAACCAAGCACCTTCAGAGGACAATTCATCTCATCCTAAATAGAAGCCTGAAGTTACATGGAATGCATCTGGTCACACCTGTTTCCCTCCTCTCACTGGAATAGGAGGAAAAATTACTAGCTTAGGCTGAGATATCTATGCTTTATATGTCCAAAGTTAGGTGAGAGGTATCCCAGCCTGTATTACTTTTTAGAGCCAGACTGTCTTCAGGAGTTGCAGTGTTATCAACAGAAAACTGATAATCTGTATTTTTCTTTCTCCTGGGGAGGAAACCTTATCCCATTGCCTGAGTATGAGAGTGTAGAGAGAAAGAAAGAGGAAATCTTTCAGTAGCTTAGGGCGGTAGTGCATAATCACTAGATTTTTCATTTCAGCTTTCAACTTGAAATTACAGATCTAACTTCCATTTGTGACTGCTATGACTGTACTGAGATTAGAATTTACCATATCACTTTCTACAGCTGGTATCAGTGAAAATATTTATGCACACAGTGGGAGGAGAAAAGTATCTGCCAAAACCTGTGGGTGCCACTAAAAACAACATTTCTTTCAAGTCTGTGTTTTTGTACAGTGCACAGCACAACGGTACTCTGCTTACAGTTGGAAATACAAGGCACTTCCATAATCCAAAAAAATGAAGTAAAAATAATTATTGCCCTGTACTAGTAATTATATCTAGAGCAAATTAGGCACTATAAGTACATCAGTTATGCCACCTCAGTGGGGTGAGAGATGTTGACTTTCTAATGAAGCCCCCCTGTAACAGACGTAGCTGTAAAGTCTACTCTTAACTTCAAGCTCTCCTTAGATTTTCAATAAACAGATATAATGCACATGAAAGTAAAACCAAGTAAAATACGAACATGCAGAGCTCCCTTAGGCTTAGCCTATGGATAGCAAACCAGTTTAAAGTTTCATACACTATGATGGTAACAATCATTCTTAGACACTTTATTCACTCAGAGATGATGGGGTGCTACCAGTGCCAGACAACTAAAAACCAGATGGATTGTAAAGTTTGTGCCAGGTCTTCTCAATATAAATTGCTGAATGAACTGCTCCTTCTTACCAACATTTGCCAGAGAATACTTTGGGGGTTTTTAATTGCCGTTGCTACAAACCATAGCAAGGTTTGTGTGACGGTGATGGAATGCTGACCTCACTGAAGAAAGACCAGTTTTACCTTAGTTAATGAATAATAGTTGCCATTTTCTGTAATTGTTCCCCCCCCTTTACTGTCACAAATGGTCTTATGGTAATAATCATGGTATATAATCTGACACAAGTGCTCTTAAAGAAATTTCTAGTAAAGGACTGCAGCCTCTGTGGGAGGTAACTGTCGGAATTATCTTAAACCACTACCTGTCTTCCACTACAATAGAAAAGGCCTTTAATCGAAATAATCTTTTTTCAAACGAGCAACTTTTTTTTTCCCTCTGCAATTCACTCATCTTAAAAAGAGCACTATAGCTTTTGTGCATAACTTAATTCATTCTTCAAGACAAGTACAAAATTTGTCACTGACATTTAGCGCCAGCCGTAGGCAATGGATAAAATGAACTAGTTAGCAATTTAACCTGTAAAAAAAACAGAGTGGGATGAACAATTTTCTGCCATCAAAGCAAATGGCTAACATTTAGCAAGATTTTATTTTTATTTTTCAGCCCATCCCATCCTCAAGAAGAAAGAAGTCAGGCTAACATTTTTTCTGGGTCCTAAATCTTCCTCTCAGCCTATTTCTTTAATGGTTTAAAGTAAATGACTATCCAGAGGATAATTAGGCACTGTGCTGTCGCATCGTGTCAGGTCACAGCTGGATTTAGTCAGCATTAACCTTTGGGGAGAATTGGAATATCAGTATCATTTAAAATTAAAGACGTGTAAGCAGGCATTTCTGGAGATGTTAGAAAAGTAATTGTCTGTAAATTGTTTGACCTTGAGATTTAATTGCATGCACAACACACATTCTAGCAAGAACCCTGGACTGTGTTCATTCTCTTTCACCTCCGTACCTCTCACTTTGCAGAACCCATTAAGCTACCTGTGGATTTTTCTGTGAAATATTAAAGATTGTTTTATACTGAGAACAAAAGCTTTTCAGCAAGACCTCTTGCAAACAAAACTGTTAAATAGCTGTAGTATAGACCTCACTTATTTGAATTTCAGTCTTTTTATACAGTTAGATATGTTTATATATACATAGAAAGTACTCCTGTTAAAGAGCTATCCTTAATTTTTATTCCTTTTTTTTTTTTACTAACAAGTTTGCATATTATGCTTTATTCCCTTTTTCCCTAATGAGACAGCTTATGCTTTCAAAGTCCCTCAAGCTAGGCAAATCTCTCCACTGCTTCCACTGTTAATAATGAAACTTCATAATTATACAAATCCAAGGTGGCCAATCAGCTTCTCAGGCTGAGCCTTCGGGTACCTCATGCATTATTTATGTGGCACTCGGGCCTGTGAACTCACTTGCTTATATTAGAAGCCTAATTAATATTTAATCACACATAGAGAGGGCACACAAAGCTGTGCTAGTCCCCAAAACAAGTGCAAGTAAAAGTGTACACAGGTGCTGGTTTGCTTGTGTGTGTGTGTGCATGTGTGTGCATGCTATAATATGCACACTCAGACACACTAATTAGAAATAGTCCTCTCAGACTGGGAATGAGGCAAGTCTTTGAAGATGCTAACATATGCCAATAAAGACATACATAGTTTTGATCCTGACTGCAAAATGGCTTTCTCAGGTGATGCTGGAACCAGTTGAGACCCTCCATGAAGATTTCAGCATATGAAAACCAATGCCAAGGAGAACTGTTTAGGTTTCTTGGTTCAGGAATTACTTTCTACGTGCCTATGGACACCCTTTCTATATTCCTGGGGCCAGACTCCCCATTCATACTGGCAGTAAGTCATCAGCTGCAAAGCAGTTCTTGTTTTTATGACAGACCATGAGAAAAAGTAATAATACCTCCAAGCACCCTCACTTTTTAGGTACATGCCATAACCGTCTTTTCCCTGGCATGGGAATGCTGGATAATCCCAGCTGCTAGCTTGTATGGAGAAGAAAGTTCTTGAAACAACCTTATTTATGATGATGATGATTTAAGTTGTAAAAGATGCCACTTGTTACTGGATTTTTTTCTAGAAAACTTTCATGTCAGTTGATGCTGAATTATTTTAATCCTCACCTGTCATTGTGCCTCTACCTACAAAATCCTCAGTTGTCTGTTGCTTCCTTTTTGTCTACACAGTCCCTGACAGATCACGCTAAAGTATGAAACCTTTTTGATGGGAAGGGAGATCCATATCTAGAAAACTCTCTGAGTACACAAGTCAAAGCAGTGAGAAAATGATCTGTCTTATTATTGTAAATTCCACTTAGCACAATGTAGTTTAATATTAAGCAAAATGTTTCATCACATTGATACTACTATTATTTCAACCAACATTTCCAAAGAAGCCATTAACTTTTCTGAGTTGTTATCCTCTCAGACTATTGCAATCTCTCCCCACCATTGTGCTATTGCTTTTAAGGCAGACAATTAAGGACTTCATCTGAACTTCCTCTTTAAAACATTGTTTTCATTTGTATTTTCACTAGCATTGTCTCCCCATAAACAGTAGCAAATAGGACTTATGGACTTTATTCCAGAATCTGCTATTAAAGCATTAATGTGGCCTTGAAATGATTGATCTTATCAATATATAAAATGGCTGTGATAACCAGAGCTGGAAAAAACAAGAAATTTTGGGTTGGCGGTGAAAAGAAGAGAATTAGGAAGAAAAAGAGTGAGGACTCTGGGTAAGGACACTGGTCAGGTCACACCTGGAGTACTGTGTCCAGTTCTGGGCTCCTCAGTACAAGAGAGATGTGGAACTACTGGAGAAAGTCCAGTGAAGGGCCACTAAGATGATGAAGGGACTGGAGCACTTCTCCTATGAGGAAAGGCTGAGAGAGCTGGGACTGTTTAGCCTGGAGAAGGCTCAGGGGGATCTTGTCAACGTGTAGAATTATCTGAAGTGAGGGAATGAAAAAGAGGGAGCCAGGCTCTTTTCAGTGGTACCCAGTGACAGGACCAGAGGCAGTGGGCACAAACTGAAACACAAGGAGGGTCCCTCTGAACATCAGGAAACACTTTTTTCACTGTGAGGGTGACTGAGCACTGGCACAGGTTGCCCAGAGAGGTTGTGGAGTTTCTGTCCTTGGAGATATTCAAAAGCTGTCTGAACATGGTCCTGGGCAATTGGCTCTAGGTGGCCCTGCTTGAGCAGGAAGGTTGGACCAGATGACCTTCAGGGATCCCTTTCAACCTCAACCATGCTGTGAGTCTATGACAGTTTTTTAAAAATTGTCTGAGACAAAATGTAAAATTTCTGTCTAATATTTGGCATTTTCTTTTTTTTATATTTTAGTTTTAAAATGAAAAAGCAGGAAGTTTACACATTAAAAGGAATATTAATTTTTGTTTTGCTGGGATATTTCATTTTGAAGACAACACTGTGTGAAGTTCCTACTCTTCTCCCAACTTAGTTTTGGTTGAAACTATTCTCTGAACATAAATCAAACGTAAATATTTTTAGTTACTTCAAAAATCCATGTGAGTAAAACTTGTTGAAATCATGTCTCACAGCTCTGTTGATATTGATCCAGGTTCAGAAACTCTGTGAAACTTTAAGCTGGTAAGGAATCTTTACAGTCTTCAATGAAGTGTGCTACACAAATAAAAAGTATTTAATTGTTAAACAATTAAGTGAAGTACTATATAACACTGCAATGATTGTTCAAGTGAAGCAATCCTTCCTTCTCCTTCTATTCTCACTTCTCTTAAAATCCAGATTCCAGAGCTTAAATTTGTCATTACATCAACTTACAAAGTAAAACAGCCTATCAATGCAGCCTCAAAACTAAGTTGGATCTCAGTGGTGCAAAATACCTCTTGTAAAACAACTTAAAAAATGTAGGAAACTGTATGACTTCGTATGTTTGACATCAAAGTTCTTAAAATCAAACTGCTCTTAAGAAACCATTAACTACCTCTTGAGCCATCACTTCCACTTGCTACAGAGGACCTTCCGTAGTAAATTGATAGAAATAAATGAGTTGGCCCACCATGCACTCCACACCATTCCATGTATGTAATACATGCACACATGATATATTGACATCAGTTTGCTAAACACCTCTGGCAATCACTGAAAAAATAGACATGCATATATTAGCTCAGTAATATATTTTAAATTAAACCAAATTCCAATTTATCTTGATTTTTTTTTTCCTCCTTTCAGGGACAAAAATAGTGAGGGATTAAATGTATGCCAGGAACCCTGTACCAAGCATCTGGCAAATTTATGGGTTTTTGCATCCATTTTCCAGTGCTACAGTCCCAGAGGTACGAGAAATGAGAAGAAACATTTGTTGTAGTTCCAGGGAGAGTTTGCAATTTCATAACTCTTATTTAAGATACTTTAATTTAAAAAAATAGAAAACTTGCAACCATGTTTACACTATTTCCTTACAACGACAGGCATCCAGAATTTGAAATGAATATGTTTAATAGGGAACATTCCTTCATTAACAAGACCTAGATGAATCATGGTGATTTTCTCTTTTTTATTCACCTTTCTTTTACACTGTAGTTACTATTTTAACACCAGACTAGTTAAGTGTAAGGACAGACAGAGCAGTGAATAGTATCAGCANAGATGTGGAACTACTGGAGAAAGTCCAGTGAAGGGCCACTAAGATGATGAAGGGACTGGAGCACTTCTCCTATGAGGAAAGGCTGAGAGAGCTGGGACTGTTTAGCCTGGAGAAGGCTCAGGGGGGTCTTGTCAACGTGTAGAATTATATGTGGAACTACTGGAGAAAGTCCAGTGAAGGGCCACTAAGATGATGAAGGGACTGGAGCACTTCTCCTATGAGGAAAGGCTGAGAGAGCTGTTC